>CAJNIZ010011403.1:36407-103094 GCA_905231905.1 Symbiodinium pilosum | reverse complement strand
GGTCCAGCACGCGATCGGCGGGACAACGCTGGGCGCACGGGGGCTGCTCCCCAGGGCGGTGGTCGGGCAAAAACCGCCCCTGGATCAAGTTTTGGCGCTGGCGGAGCCGATCGGCCCCAGCCGCCTGCCAATGCGCTGAGCATGGTGCTCACGGCGCGAAGCACTGCGCGCTGCAATGGACAAGCTACTTCTTCGTGGAAAAAATGACAGGTGCGTGTGCGGATCTTCAACCAAGCGCAACTGACAGGCGGGGACTTCTCTAAGAAACGTTTGGCCGCGCTGTGCCATCGCAATTTTGGCGGGATGTAAATTGCCCAAGTCCATATCATTTCTATTCTGCGTTGACTGACGCACAAACCTTACAGTAGCTTTGGCTAATGCAGAATATTCACCCTGTGTAATTCCCACTTACAAATTTGCACGCCTGTCAGATTGTCACCACCAAAATGTGGTCTGCTCTAAACAACATGCAGGCAACATTTTACAAGGTTGTATTAATCGCAAGTCGCTGCAACTGTGCTCGAGCAACTGCATGTCAAGCATTTGCAGCGATACGAAGTTGCAAAAACAGTTCAGTGCAGAGGAAAGCCGTGAAACATATGCATGTCCGTTGAAAACAGTATCCCAACTGATCGGTGTCGATGCGCCAAGTGTTCAATGTGCGTTGCTGGTTTATTCTCCCCATCCAGATTCCCACTATGGAATGGGTGAGGGTACTACCCGTTTAAAACGCAGTTTTATGTACGAGTTACCGGTTACCCCGGTCAAGCACATATATATATGTATGCATACATGTTCATATAATTGTATATTATGGTGTACACATATATACATACATATATATATATATATGCTTTTATCGTCAAACTTTCGCTTTCGCTTTCGTTTTCGCTTTCGCCAGTCCGAGTCTCAGTGAAACCACGTGAAGCTATCTCTCCGTTTGCTACCTCACCAAGACTACGGTCCTGTAAGGACATGGGGAATGGTCAGGCAGAACATTTACCATTAAACCACATAATGTGTTGTAACTCACGCCATTGGTGTGAGAAGGCAGCACAGTCAAGCCAGTCATCAATACGGAAGTAATTGGCAGCAAAGCTTCGTAAATCATCATCCCATCGTGTTGCCGGTCGTCCTTGTTTGCGATGAGGCATTTGTGTGAAATTATGCCCCCAATTCGTTGCTGGAACCCACTTGATGGCGTGAGTGTGCCATCCACTCCAGCTGGCAAAGGTTGATGCCGATGTAAATTTACGATTGCGCAACTGCTGTGTCCAGCTGGCGATCGGATATTGGCACATCGCATCTGAAATCCTAGCATTCATTCTCTTCATGGTACTTGCCCACGCTTCATTGTCAACACGCCTCCACCCAACAATGGATCGTAGCATATGACGCGGAACAACGTCCAAATTTGCAAGCTGTTTTTTCGGATAATGGCAAAGTTGACAATCCATATAACACGGCAGGAGAAACCACCAGGGAGACATGTTTATTCAGCAACGTATGCCGATGAGTATGAAATTTACTCCACCCATCGCGGATCCGATGTGAGCATTCTACTGCGCTGCGGTTGCGCAAATTACCACAAAGGACGTGTCCAAGGTAATTATGCTGATCCTTTCCATGTAAAACAGAAATCATGTCGCCGTCCACATCCAAAAATGTTGGTGATGTGAGCTCCTTGGTTGTCAGAATCTTGGTCTTTTGGGGGTCAACTGCAATCCAACTTTGCGCAACTCTTCAGATAACGCTTCCAACATGTACACCAACTCGGACTCTGCTTTGCTGTGCCGCATTAAATCGTCTAACCAACCGATTCTTCCATGATCGCACAGATTCCCCAAGCCCAGCGCTGAAAAACAGTGGACTCAAAATGTCTCTGTGTTTGACACTGCGCAATATCTGAAACTTTCGGCTGCCATTGGCCGTGTTGTCCAGTAGACATTTTCAAAAGCTGTACATATGATGATGGCACCCCGTGCCTGGAAAGTGCAATGAACAGTGCATTGTGTTCGATGCGATCGAAGGCTTTTTTTTAAATCCAAACCTGCAAACCATAAATCACAGTTCCACTCAATTGATTTGCCACACATCGTGTCAAAAACAGCGAAACCCGAAAGCCTACCTGGTGGGGCGCTTGTCTGCTATCCAGTATCGGTTGCAAACGTGAATGTAACATCTTCGCAAAAATTTTGTATGTGACCTTTAGCACGGCAATGGGTCGCTACTTCTGAGCCAAAAAGGTGTCATCAGGTTTCGGGAGCATGGTAAATATTGTATGGTACCACGTTGGGTCCCATTTATTCTTTGCCAACATTTTGTTGTAGATGTCAAGCAAACATTGGTGTAATTGTGCGCCTGCGTATGAAAACATTTCCAGAACCAAACTGTCAGGGTCAGCAGACTTACCTTGCCGGAGTTGCTGCAGAGCCAACTGCAGTTCAGCAAGCTGAAAAACTGGAACGCTGTCGTCAAGTTTTCATCACACGGCTGCGGTCATGCGTGAACCATTGGGTCATGGATGTCTGTCTCACTCGCAAAGATGTCTTCAAGCAAGTTAGCGAAATCATCAGGGGAAGGCTGCTCACTTGTGGAGTGTTGACGTCTCATCCCTTCCTCATGAATGACATTTAGCCGACCCAAGTCGCGAAAGTCGGAAAGAATCTCATTGAGCTTGGCGTTTCGGAGCTGTCTCATATGAAAACGCAATTGTTTCCGCACCAGTTTTGAAATCCTCGTTCTCTCCAACACATTTTTGCAATGTCTCCGCTCACGTAGCAATGCACGAAAATCTTCCCTTTCCCGCGGACGGATGTCAGTGGACGAGATTCTGCTTGTGCTGCACTGACACGGACGCATTCCTCAAGTTGCTCGAGAGTTTGTGGCTTCGTATGGTGCAACCTGTCATTTAACAATGACTGGTACAAACGCATTGTCTGCGAATTTGGGCGCCATCCACTCGTCGGCGAGGACGTCTGGCATGGGTTTTGTGGGTGGGGGTAGCATCAATGCATCCATAAACGGCTCTATGATCAGAACCCATGTCAAACTCAGGACTGGCAGCGGCTGCATGTACGGAAAGAGAAACATGGCACAGCAAAACGTCAATCCTTCTTCTGACTCTCATGCTGTTTTGAAATGTCCATGATTCATGCACAGGCGCATTTCGGTTCAACACTAAAAGATTGCAAGCTTGACAGAGCTGGTCCAACAGCTCACACCGCACCCCAATGTCTAACTGCGAAATGAATCACCCCCCACGACATATGAAAAACCATGGCGACGGGCATCTGCCAGGATAAATTGCATTTGCTCATACAGTTGACGCAAATCTTCACTTGGATATCCAGCATGAGGCATGTACAGCGAGACAACCCGCATAATGCGCATGCCAGTCTTCAGGTCCACATACATCAAGCGATCACCAAGGACATGAACCCTCTGCACACAAAATGAAAATCTGCTATGAATTGCAATTGCAACACCAGCACAAGTTGTGGGCGTGCGGGAACCGTACAAAACATGCCCACCTTGCAAAACAGTTTTGTCGATGTTTGCCCTGGTTTCGCTGAATACAACAAGATCCCACTTGCAATGCTGCATCTCACCCAACAATTCTGCGACTTTCTCATCTGAGTGAAGCCTCGCATTCTTGCAAGAAATATGTATATGCGCCTGGTTTGACTTCACATGCTCTGACGGAAAAACATACTCGACGACTGTCGGCTTACCCACTGGAGAAACAGGTTGACCTGTAGTGTGCGACGTGTGTGAAAAACACCATGGCTCGAACGGAGCTGTCCTTAGGAGCTGGCCACAGCCACTTCTGCTGATCTGCTCTTGCCTGTGCCCTTGGCCGCGACGTTTTTCTGCAAAGAAGCATTAGCACGGGCCAACTCGCTTTGTTGCAATTCAGGTATCCGCCCAGGCGCATTGCATTTCCGTTCCCGCCACGGATATTTTGACACAACCAAATGACCCACCTTGAGCTGGGTGAACTCATCATCGACTTCAAACTCACGCTTAAGCAAACCCCATTCCGCAAGCTGCCACTTCAAACTCATGAGGAAAATCTTCCGAGTGCGCTTTTGTAATGGGAGATCCTGGGCCGCCCACACTCGGTTACCTTGCTGTGTCAGTTCGGCATTTCGGAGCAGTTGTAGTGTAGTCAACCCTTTTAGTCCTCCGAGGACCATGGTACGTGCGTAGTCTTGCTGGTCTGTCATGGAGGGCCCCCGTAACGATTCCACTTGCGCAAGCAATTCACTAATTAATTTGCTTGTCCACCTTAGCACTGTAATCTGATGTGTGCGATCTCGGCGTGCCCTTTGTGTTGGAAATTGCTTGCTCAAGCTTCTCTATTCAGCTGCCCTGATTGGACATTGTGGCCTCCAGCTGTCCCAACCGATCCCCGAAAAAGGTCTGCACTATTGTCAACTGCTGTTCAATTGGCGCCATTCCTCGTTGAATCTCACAGCGCACAATGTTGGCCACGGCTGCCACCGACAATCCCACTGTTAATTCACCGGCTTGCTCCAGCTCCTCATCGTCGTCGTCCATTTCGTTCAAGGGAGACCGGGCTGTTCGTTTCGCTGCTTTTGCAGGTGGTGTCATGTGTTCTGGCATGGCAGCTGCTAGTGCAGAGCTGGAATGTCCTTCCTAAATGAAAGGGCCAGATGCACTTTGTTGGGCTAACCTGTACCCACGCGAGCCAGCGTCTTGAGCCCTTGAGCCGTCAGGGACTGCGCGAAGACGAAATGTGCAGAAAAAGAAAGAGCTTCACGACTAAAAACTTCAAACAAGAGCTTCAAGGGGGATTGCACGAACACCCGCATGGCATCATGCACACTTTTTGGACGTTGTTTTATGAATCTCTCCACCATGGTTCTCATGAAGCGTTCCAACAAATTGGAATGAACGACTGCGGCCCACATGCCGTGCTGCTTTCGCAACCCAACAACGTTGCATTACCTTGCGGGCTCTGTCGACTGCTGCCCCAGATGAGCAATCGGCAATACTCGCGCATTGTGCACGAAGAGAAGGAATGCCGTGAGATGTAGGAATCACGCATAAAGCCGCAAAAGCGATAGGACCCCCCAAAAAAGAATACCCTTCAATCTAAGATGTAACCATGACTGTGTTTTGGTTGAACCCGCCAAAAGCGATACTTTGCCTTGTATCCTACACCAAGAAGCGACGGGACCCCCAAATTGTCCATGGCATCGGATTATACAGGGAGTTGCGGCGAATGCTCAGATGTGTACTCTTGAAGGGGCAAACAGGTAGCCGCGGAATCCTGTTGTATTAGCGCCTCACTCAGTACTTGGGATTCATGTGTCAGCAGTGTGTCAGCAGTTGGTCGTTGCTGATTTGTGGCAGTTTTGCGTTTGATGCGTTTTTGGAGAGTGGAGATCATGCAAGAGTAATCAATGCGTTTGTAGGTTTGTGTCAAAGCAGACTGATGCGTAGGAGGCATCTCGTTTTCCTCGATTTTGCGATTTGAAAACCAAGCAGCTAGCGATTTGCATGCTTACCATATTTGGGTTCGTGATTTCAAACCAGTAGCGATTTGCATTGCGTCCTTCCAAGGCCCGGCATTTCTGGCTGTACGTGATCAAGACATGTAAAGTTAAAGTGTCTTTGTTTGTTTACAAAGGCAGATGTGATGTTGCGGAACCTGGCAAAAGCAGTACATTGGCCGACGGCTTGTGGATCATTTTACAACAAATAAGCCACTTGGACCAATAGCAATAGCTGCTAGACCAGACGTGCCGGATGCGAGCTTTGTTATGTTGATTTATGTCATATTGGCCATGCCAGTGGCAAAGCCCCAAGCATCCGCAAACCCTCCATCCTAAACCTTAAGCCATCAGACCGAATCACGACTGGTAGGATGCCCAAAATGTCATGGCTTGCCGTGTCCTTTTGTTGCTGCCACGCTTGACATCCGTGCAGGGAGCATGGTGTCAGGCTTATGATGGCAGCTGTGTGGGGCAACGCCGAAACTTTGTAGAGGTGGACATGCCGTGGGGGGAGAAGGAAGGAGCGATAACGGGTATTTCGGCGACCTTGCGATTCGTGGATTGGGATGAGGATGGTGACGTGGATGTGTTGGCAATGGATATAGAAAATGCATCGGTCTGGTTCCAGGAGCGCTGCCCAAATGGCACATTCCGTCTGCACCAGTTGGCAGATTTTCCTGGCATAGAGACTGAGAATGTCGCAGCAGAGTGGGGAGAGCGTGGCCATTACTACTTTTTCGCGGAATCACTTCGTTTTGAAGTTGTGGATTGGGATGGTGACTTTTCAAGGCAAACGTGTTTGATCGTGTTTGTTTGTTTGTTTCAATCCCGTGCCTGTTTTTTGTTTGTTTGCTGATCACAAACCTAAGTTCGGCCAGCGCTCAAGCGACAACTGAGGTGATGAAACCTTGGATATTTTGTTTTGCGTCCTGGTTGGTGATTCAGTGACAGTGAGCTTGATAAGTGGTACCGTGCTTCCCACTATGGACCGCGCGTCTGAGCTTCAGGAAGTGATTTTGTTGACAATAGGAAGCGGATGTGATATGCAAGCCCTGGACTTTGATGAAGATGGAGATGTCGATTTACTCCTTGGTAGCACAACATCTGCACCCAGCCGTTATTCCAGATACTTTGAACGCATCTCCCCGAAAGAATTGGTGGAGCGCAAAGGAGAAGCAAATCCGCTTGAAATGTTCGACGGCAAGGTCGAGTGCGTGGCAGATGTGGATGGTGATGGTCGTTTGGATGTGCTTACAAGGGAGAGCTATTTCACATATTGGAGCGTCACAGCTGGTTTTCGCTACTTTCGCCATGCCAGTGATGGTAGCTTTGTAGAGCCAGCAGAGAATCCCTTTGCAGACATCGCACTTAGACAGGAAGAGGAATTCCGATTCATGTTGTACGTGGCAGATTGGAATTCGGACGGATTGCCAGACGTGTTGGCCGTGGCATGGTCGGGCGCCTTTTGGACCCTGAAGAAGATTTTTCAACATGTGTCAGATCGGCGTATGGCACGCAACACCCAAATCGATATTTATGAAGACCTGAAACAAGATACTCTTGACCGTCTTTTCATTGTAGACTGGAATGGAGATGGCTTTGAAGACGTGGTGCTGCTGGAGCACCGCCGGGTTGATCTTCTTGGGTTCATGTATTCAAAGCATCTCCGTCTGCACGAGTTCGACGGCCAGCGTCTCAGGGAAGTGGTGGGTGTTTTTGACAATGTAACACGGAGCTTGCAGGACAATTACAGTGCCCAAGCGGCCATGATGGACTGGGATCAAGATGGTGACTTGGATCTCATTGTATTGTCCGAAACGGATGGCAAGATCCATTACCATGAAATGATTTCAGGGAGCTTGCAAAGTGAGGCTCCGCAACATCCGTTCCAAAACATTTCTTTGAGAAAGACGACGTGGTTATATCCAAATACTATCACACCATTGCCGTACAAACTGGTTGAACCCATGGTAGTGGACTTTGACAACGATGGTGACATGGACTTGATTCTCGGCCCGCCTGACAGACGCTACTTCGAACAGCTCGCAGATGGAAGTCTGCACGAGTGGCCTTTGGAGCAAAGCCCAATCAGATCAGTCGAAGATATTGGCAGCTTTGGGAAATTCCTCGATTGTGACGGAGATGGTGACTTTGACATGCTAAGACAAAACAATGGATTGGTGCAGGCTTGTGAACATGACGCTGCGCACAAATTGCAATGCGATGATGCCTTCCTGTGCTTGGGAACGAACCTCAGCCAGCTCAAAGAATTGCCCCGCACAGTCGGATTTTTTGAGCTGGGGTTGGGGAAATTGGCTGACGGCCATCTCTTAAGTTCATTTCAATGGGTCGTAGTGGCACAGTGGAATCTTGGAGTGCTGGCCTTTGCGTGCCGGTTGAGCCTTGCTACAGGAAGGGCATTTGTGCACCCAGGCAAACTCATTGCAGTTGCGTAGCAGGCCATGAGTTGGGTGACTGCTCTGGCTGCGAGCCGCACTTTTACAGTGTGTCGAAGGCAGTGGGTATGGCACGCGATTGCGCAGCATGTCCAGGTACAGGTGGCCACGTTTGTTATGGCAGAGGCAAGTGTTATGATGACATAGCAGCGAAAGCAGTGAAAGCTTCTCAAAACAATTCTACCGGTGCCCTGATGGCGATGGGGAATGGCTCATGCAACTGCAACGAGGCTTATTTCTACGGCAGGGATGAGGATGGACGAGACACATGTGTTGAAGGCAATTGTCCAGCAGGCACCGAAGAGAATGATGGAGGTTGCGCCTCCTGTGCTGCAGGCTTCTACTCACAGGCAGGAGGCCCCTGTAAGCAGTGCGAAAAAGGAAAGTATTCCCATTTGGGAAGCAGCAAGTGTTCCGTTTGTCCAGCAGGCACAGTCTCAAAGACATCAGGTAATTCAGCCTGTGCTGCATGTCCTGCCGGGACGCATGAGGTTGACAATCAATTTTGCAGCGAGTGCCCCCCTGGCAAGATTTCTGGCCCGGCAAGTCAAAACTGTTCGGTTTGCCCCGCAGGAACTGTTTCGAAGTCATCCGGTTCCTGGTCCTTGTGACGCGTGTCCTGCAGGAAAATATGAGGTCAACAGCCAGTTGTGCAGCAACTGCCCTGCCGGCTCCATTTCAGGTGGCAGCAGCAGCACGTGCACCAGATGCCAAGCAGGATTTCAGGCTCCTAAACCAGGCAGTGTCGCATGCCAACCATGTCCAGCAGGCACCTATGCTGTTGAAGCCGGTGCGAGATGCAGCGTCTGCCCTTCAGGCAGCATTTCAGGCGTTGCAAGTGGTGCCTGCAGCCAGTGCAATGCTGGGCATTTTGCGAAAGCTGCCGTGAGCTGTGAGCCATGTCCTGCAGGGACGCATGAGGTTGACAATCAATTTTGCAGCGAGTGCCCCCCTGGCAAGATTTCTGGCCCGGCAAGTCAAAACTGTTCGGTTTGCCCCGCAGGAACCGTTTCGAAGTCATCCGGTTCCTGGTCCTGTGACGCGTGTCCTGCAGGAAAATATGAGGTCAACAGCCAGTTGTGCAGCAACTGCCCTGCCGGCTCCATTTCAGGTGGCAGCAGCAGCACGTGCACCAGATGCCAAGCAGGATTTCAGGCTCCTAAACCAGGCAGTGTCGCATGCCAACCATGTCCAGCAGGCACCTATGCTGTTGAAGCCGGTGCGAGATGCAGCGTCTGCCCTTCAGGCAGCATTTCAGGCGTTGCAAGTGGTGCCCGCAGCCAGTGCAATGCTGGGCATTTTGCGAAAGCTGCCGTGAGCTGTGAGCCATGTCCTGCAGGGACATTTGCGGGTAGGGGAAGCAGTATGTGCCAGGGCTGTCCCTTGGGTCATGTTTCCAGTCAAAATAGCGCTGCTTGCAGGAGTTGTGAAAGCTCGCTCATTCAAATGACCCCGGATGCCACAAACCAGACCTGCGAAGTCGTTGCCATGCACATTGTTTTCGCATTGATTTCCTGGGCGACGTCAGCCTGTTTAGCCTTACTATTCTTGACAGGTTGTTTCAGCCGCCTGCCCATTGCAGATGTCTCTGCGCAGGGCCAGAAGGTCGTGCTGACAACTTCCATGCCACATTATCATTTGAAATGGGCATGCACCGTTGCAATCTTTACTGATACTGGTGTTCCTGACTTGGAGTCGTCCTCTCGAATCTGGAGAGTGAAGCCCCTGAGTGTGTATCAAATGACTTTGCATGGGGACGACAGCACCATGCAGTTGGAGACCTCGACAGGGCATGTGCATATAGGCTTCCCATATTTCTTTCTCTCTGCCGGGGTATGGCGCTGTCCACTCACTTTGTGGTGCTTGCTCTTCTTTGCAGCTGCTGCAGGCACTGCCAGTCAGCTTACTTGGTCTCTGGCAATGGTGGTGTGTGGGTCGAGTCTTTGCACAGGTGCCTTTTGCTTTGCATTGCGACGAAGGTGGGGACATGCTTCTTCTGTTTCCTTTTTGCTCGCATGTCTTGGTCCCGGTGTCCGCGATCATTCCAAATCAGGATAATCTTAAACACGCTGATTCTTGAGTGTCCCAGGAAGCCCGACATACTACAATGCCCAATTAACATGGACGCAGCGGTCGCAACACAACTGCAGCAGTGTAATGAGTAGAATGGTTTGAGACGGGACCCCTGAAAGGCAGGGTGAAAGAACGCCGCTGGTGAAGAGGCGACGCCAATTTCTCAAAAAGTGGGCCTTGGCCCTTGAGCCATGTAGCCGTGGGCCTGATCGATCAATTACTGCCGGGAAGCTTCAGGATTTCGTGCAGTGCCTGGGTTGCAGCAGAGGTCTTTGGCAAAAAAATCGTTCATAGTTTCTGCATGAGAGACACGTGCAGGAAGAGCATGGTTGATGTAGCAGCCAGAAGATGTTCTTTTGAGCAGGCCAGATGTGTGATTGTCTCATTTCCTTGGCCAGCTGTCTTGACCGTAGCGACCACCGCGAGGTTGTTCGGCTAGGCCAGGCTATGTGGTTGCTACATGTGCGTTCCCTTGATGTTTTCTTTTTGGTTTCTAATTGCAATCATTTCTACATCAAGAACCTGGAGCAAGTTGATGCATGTGAAGGTTCTTCGAGACGTTTATCAAGGAGCGTTCCATGTACTACGTTTCTGCAAATATCGTGAAGCCCCTGACCGAGCCCTTTCAGCTTTCCTTCGCGGAAGTTGTTGGGCCAACAACAATAGCGTGGTTCGTCAGTCATTACGCCCTACGAGCGTGGCTTTCTTCGCACGCTGTTTGCGGGCGCGCAGCTTCCATGCGGTCGTTTGTGGCTGACCCATGTCTTGTGTTCGCCAGCATGTCCTCTCTGCGGGGAGTTTGAAACCCTCACACACATGTTATGGAAGTGCCCAGGCCACCGTGAGCTCAGAAGGCAGTACCAAAGCAAGGCTGGCCCAGTAGAGCAGGAAGTCGACACATGGTCATCTGTGGAAGCCCGCTTGGCAGGGCAACTTGAGAACAGGGAGCTGTTACACTGGAGGCTCACTTTGGGGCCTCCGCAGGTAACTGCTGTGCACGAAGCAGCCCGTGCCAAGCAGCGCCTGCACGAGCTCAACTTGACAGGGTGTTGGCCCTCTCCTAGTCACACAGCTCCGTGGACCTTGGTGTATACTGACGGCAATTGCAGCCGCAATGCTACCCCACACCTAGCTCTCGCTGGTGCTGGAGTGTTCTTTGCCAAGGGCCATGCCGCTAATGGTTCATTCCCACTGCGCGGCCCGTCACAGTCCAATCAGCGTGCCGAAGTGGAGGCCGGGCTTTATGCGCTGCTTGTGGGACCTGCCAAGTTGGAGCTCGTCACTGACTCCCTCACTTTTCATGACGGTGTGCTTCGTTTGCTTGAGTCTGCTCATAATGAGGATACCCTCCCCAATGACCATCACTGGGCGGCAGCCTCGCACCGCGATGTGTGGCAGGCCATCTGGGTACAAGTGAGGGTTAGACACAAGCCTTATTTGCGGATTCGGCACGTCAACTCCCACTTGCATGGCTCCGCAGTCGCCGCCGGCTGCATTTCCTTTGAGGACTTTGAAGGCAACAGTGCAGCCGACGCCTTAGCGTCTGATGCCATTCGTCGTCACCATGCACCGGAGCACCTCATTGCATCCTAGATGGCCCAGTGCGATGTAACGGAGGCCAGGCAGCTTCTTGTCCTCAAATGCTTGCAAGCCCGCTCGCGGCACCAGGACGTTCACCCCAAAGCTAGGACGCCGGAACCTTTGGATGGCCAAGATACTTCAAGCTTACCGTGTTTCTCGCCTGTGAAGCACGTGGAAAGCGATGTGCATGAAGGCGCGCATCAGCCCCTTGCCTCATGATGAAGCCTCCGATGACCGAGTGGAAGAGGCAACCAGACCCAGTGTTAGCACGGCCACGGGCATGGTTGACAGCATCATGGAGATACTCAGGCCCTCGGGTCAGCCAACCAAGCATCTCGTGTTCCAGCCACTCTCGGTTGCAGTGCTGCAGGAGTTTCGCTGGGGGCCGCAGTATCTATCAGCCTTGCTGGCCTACATGGCATCCATTGAGTGGGACGTGGTGCGCCCGGAGTCCACATGCACGTGGATTGAGATTGCCTTAGATTTCGAGTCCTCCATGCACATATTGCTTCCACCATCGGGCGAGCTGACGCCCAAATTTGACAGCGTAGGGCGCAACACGTCCACCCTCATCTCACGAGCCAGGTCCATACACAACATGTGTCTTGTGTTGGAACGTGGGTTGGACAAAGCCTCGGGCTCCCATAAACTGTGCACCCCGCTCATGTGTTGCTGGGCCCTATCCCATCTTGGCATGCGGCGCTCAGCGGGAGTGAAGCCCCGGCCAGTCCTCGTCGCGCCCCGGCAGGTCTATACCGTCCTTTCGAAATTTGCCAATGATTCTGCTAGCGGCACAGGTCTCGAACAGGGTGGGCAATCCACCAGACCAGCACATGTCGGCCGAGTCACTGAATGGATCCCACAACCTCGCGACCAGTTGCTGCCAGACATCCAGGTTACCGCGCAAATACGAGCAATGCAACAAGCTCAGCCGGCACTACTCGCGCGCCTTCGCGAGCTCGGTCAGCAGTCACGAGCTGCTTCCTCTGCTGAGCTCAACAAGCAAAAAGCTGCCGATGAGTGGAACCGAGCACGAGCAAAACACAATGCCTTAGGCCCTAAGTCTTGCCTGCACCTACCTCGCCCTGAGCATGGTCACCTTGAACAGCAGCACTGCGCACTGTGCATGGCGGCGTACTGGCACCACAACAGAGCCAAGGCATTAACAGACACATGCCCACGTGCTAAGCAACCGGGCTTTGAGCAAGCTTGGAATGATGCTGTATCTTCCTTCACGGCATGTTGCGAGGCAACGGCATTTCCGCCTCACCAGTTTGCCAGTACTCCCATCCATGAACTTGAGATGTCAGAGCAGGTGAGAGGACTGTTACGTGATCCAGCGTCCACACTTCCGGTGAAATCCAGTTTCGATGACATGTCATTACAAGAGTTTGCAGCGCAATTTCCTGTTAGTGGTTTCCTATTTAGGACCAGGATTGAGGGCACCTGGCGTGCGCATCAGCACAACTTGCGTGCAGCCAGCACAGGCATGCATGTGCTTGAAATTGATGAGTTCCCGAGTGGAAGCCCTAGCCTTTCATGTACAGTTTGTGGTGCCACCACTACCCGGAAGCATCTAGACAGGTTCAAGCGCCGCGCCTGCCCGCAGAATGAGGCTGATTTGTACAAATCTAAGTGGGAGGCTTCTTTAAGAGGCATCCAAGGAGCTGTGAGCAAGCTGCTGCAGGCAGCACCTGATTAATCGCCACGCGTGCATCTGTCCAATGGGCTCTAGGGTCTGTTATGCAGTTGCAGACCGCGTGGTTCGTCAGTCATTATTGGGGCATGCCAGTTCGCCATTTCAATGATGCCATCCGGAAGCATGCTCAATCTTTATCAAGGAGATTGGCAAAGCTCAGCATACTGGATCTGTACGTTCAGCAACTGCCAGTGGCACGTGAAGGCTGAGCTAGGAAATGGGCAATGGCAAGATTCTTCGTTCTACCTTGCTCTGAGAAGTCCAGAGTGCAAGGGCACTACCATGATTATTCACGAGCTGGTTCAACCTTTACAACGCATCTGGTGTTTATTTGAAGTTTATCAAACAATCTGCCTTTCACAAAGTGGTTGCTCTCAGGGCTTGCTATTGTGTACGTCCACAGGTCGGGGTTTCCGAAATTGCAATATCTCTTTTGGGGGTTCCCAGATACCTTTCACATAAAGATTGCAGCATGCCCCTCTTTCCCCTATACCGCATCTTGATAACCCTTATATAAATGTCCTATAAAGGCGTACTGTACATAATGCTATGCCTTAAACCCCAAACCTTCATCTAGTAGTCTGCATTCTCTTTTCCATTATCCTTACTATATGACCCCTATATAATGTACTATCATATACTATATAGGATAAGCCCTGTGGGCACAAGGTGTCTTGCAGCAAGGGAAGGCTGGAGCTGATGTTGCTGTGGCCGTTGCCGAAACGGTCGCCCAGCTGGACACCCGCAGTGCCGAAGCCACAGACGAAGACGACCGGATCATGATTCATGACTTGATTGAGCGAATGCCTGGAGGTTTTGATTCAATGAACAGCTTTGTGCGTGACACGATATGCGATGCTTTGGAAGTTTCTCACCTCCATTATGAGAATACGTACAAGTCCTTGGTGGGCAGCTTGAGGTCGAGAATGTCACAAGCCTCAACTGCCCCTTTGCCAACACTTCTCCCTTTGCCAACACTTCTGGGCGGTGGTGCCAGATATCAAGTGCAGTATCAGCCAGCATGTAAGGCTGATGCTGACTTGACTCTGCAACCAAAAGCAGCTTGTCAGCAGGTGGCACGGTCAGTTTGATGTGCCAACATGCGCACATCAAAGAATTATTCGCATGATCAAGTTTTGACAGCGCCACCACTCCGTGTTTTGGGCGCAAGCTACCCTTATAGCCCATTCTACCCATACACAAAGATATCCCAGTATAGCCCGGTATACCACAACAGCAATGATATTGGCTTGCACAAGTCAAGCCGCGCTCAGCCAAACACCATTCTTGTCTGGACGTTCTAAAGCCAGAGCCAAGATGCCGGAAGCAAGTTGCATTGCTGTGCATGTCTTGCGCAGCACCAGAGCCAGCACCACTAATGCAAGAGCCTGAATGATGTCCAATATTCCTCGCTTGGGATCATAGTAGAGCCCCGCAACATCATCCCCGTATATTGCTCCGCTTGAAATCCTTACGCACACACAGTTAAAGGGAACCCTTCTTTTAGTCATGAAGGCCTCTGATTTTAAAGGTTTCAAGCGCACGAGTTGGCCCCGATCCTACTACAGCTTAAAGGCTTCATTCAATTTCAAAGAAGAGCTAACTGAGGGAGATTCTCCCCTTCAAGCAATATAGCCCAACATAACCCAATAGACCCCAATAAACACCAAAAACCCCAAGATACCCTGAACTCACCTTCAATAGCCACGAATGCCCCAATATGTCCACACATACCCCTATATCCCAACATACCCCAACAAACCCCAATATACCGGAACATGTACCTCATATACACTCTAATGGCTAATACGTTGCCCATGGCCCGGACATAATCAAGCAGGTGTTGTGCATGATTCTTCAAGTATAGCAGACAATTCACGTCAACAACAGTTGTGAGTCAGCTTACATATGATATGGATGCAAGATCTTGGCAATCTGCCACCATTCAGCCAGCAAAGATCACTTTGACTCCACAGCATGGCCACAATAGGCTTGGTTTTCAGGCTGGGTTTGTCCTAATATGCTGCAGCCGCCATGTGGTTGGCGTGCGGTCCAAACAGATGGCATGATGTTGCAGGCGGCCGCATGCCGGGAACAAGGATGAACAAGGGAAATGTATGAAATGGGGATTATATCGGGATTGCATTCCAATACTTCCTACTACCAACCAGTAAGAAATGACGCGCGAAAGGGTTCATGTTGTGATGCAGCTCAATTGTTGCAGAACAAGCCTGGCGGGCCGGTTCGCATGGACAGTGCCGAGGCCGAGCCCTGGGCCGTCCCACTTGCATAACCCGAGGTGCTGTTAAGGAATTTACATATGTTTGTTAAGATAAAGTGACTAAATAAGGAAACCATATTATTTACTATATTTATATACCTATATTCTGGTGATTTAGTTTAAGTTCCTGAACAGCAGCCCAGTAATGGCTTTTTCAAGGGGCTCTGAACTTGAGGCTTGGCCGGCGCAGCTGCCAGGGCCCCAGCATTTCTAGCAAACACTCCTACACAGAGTTGGCAACCATGTGAGCCATAGTCAAACTCCTTGAAGACGCTTATTTTGGGGGGTTATATGGGGGATTATATCGGGGTTATTAAGGAGCTTAGACAATGGCTCATGTAGCTAAGTCAAAAGCCTCGTGTACAGTGACACATGGGCATGACAGCGTGAGAATATTTACTCACCAAGTGAAAGCAATTGATCAACTTTGCGCCGCCACACCTTAGGTGAAAGCGAGCCTATGTAGTAGGGACAAAGGGAATATTATCCCTACATAATCCCTGCCCTATAGAACATTTTCCCCTAATCCCCACTGAGCCCAATATAATTCCTACACAATTCTTATAAAACATATTCCCCTATTCCCGATGAACTCCCGATGAGGGGATGTGTGGCCAGTGGAATTGTCAGGCCGCAAGCCTGGCACTTCCCGGTACCTGGCAGTCTGGAGGTCAGCTCCGGGACATGTAATGTTTCTTGCATTTGAATTTCACTGCTTACTAGTATATATTAGAACTGCTATTATCTTACTATTATGATTATATTCTTGTCATTATCGGTGTAATTCTTGCTACTGTTATTATTACTACTATTACTGCTCGAGTTACCATTACAAATACTGTCGTTTTGCAACAGTTAAGGTGCCGGAGGCTGATCCCCGCCAGCTTGATGCAAGGTTCGGCAGTTGCGCTGTTCTCGATTTACGATTGGTATCATTTGCTTTGGCAGGATGTACAGAAACGGCGAAGTCTCATGGACTCAGTGTCCGCGTGCATGTCTGAGCTCTGGGTTTGCGATGTTTCATGAGCGACCCCAAACTCGGCCACACGTTGACAGGGGATTCAAGCCGCCTTACCGGTTGGCCAGCGCATTTAAAATGCCGGGCCGGCAGCCACTGCCTAAGGAGATGTTGTAAGGGTCACGGGCTACAGGTTGATGGCGCGCCGACATATTGCTCAGGCGGCGGATGTACCAAATGTGCCAATCAAGGTACATGGGAAGCAGGCGCATTCTTTTTGATGCATGTTCTTGTAAATTACATGCGGGTCCTTTCATCGACTGCGGAGGCGTTGGAAATGGTTTTGGGGATCAACGATCTGCTCACAGCGCAGCACTCCGCTTGAAGGCAGTCAGTCGCACTTGCTCGCAACCGTTTGTTTTGACTTGCAGTATTGATCACTGTCAAGAGCATTGCCCTTTGTCAATGGTGGCTTGCGTGCTTGAATTGCCGCTGGGCAGGCTCTTGAACTTGAACATCAAGAGCTGCGGCGGCAGCTGCAACTCCAACAGTTCCTGGTTTGCGTTATGTTGCGACATGTGGGCGGCAACTTTGCGCCGTTGCATGTGTATGATGTTTTCCTTGTAGCATGTGGTGCTTTACAAGGTTGCCACAGCAGCAGCGGCACGAGAGAGCGTGTCGAATGAACAGCTGCCAGGAGCTGTCTCATCTAGACTTCAACTCTATTTCGTCACAGAGCCAAAGTCCATCTATCATGTGATCGTGCCAGGACGGCCACAGCTGCAGCAGTAGGTGCCCTGGGCAGACGAAAGCTCGCTCGCGAAGTGTCCATGTCCCAGAACAACAGGCAACTCTCCGTTCCAAGCCGGGCCTATTCTTGCAAGGCGTGCGGTGTACAGTCACAGCAACAAGACCGTGGTCCCTCAACATACCGTGATGGCCATCGTGATGGCCAACAGGTGCACTGAAAATCAGAATTGCACGCCATCAATTGACTTGTCTACCCTGCCTTGACGAAGGGCCGTGGACACTGCCCGCGCGATATGTTTCACGAGAGTGGGCAAGACTTCAACGGCTTGCCCTCACCTCGGGTTACATGATGCTGGTTTGGCATTTTGCGTGATCGACTATATCAGGCACCAAAGCGCGGCGCAGCGGTCCAAGGCAGACCTGGCAAAAAGCACGCAAGCAGCGAAAGCAGGGAAACCCCACATACCCTGCCAGGTTGATCCTGCCAAGTTTGTGACAAAAACCCAAGCCAAAGAGCGAAGGCTGGCATTCTCACATGTGCGTGGATTTGCTTGCGTTGATGCCTCGAGACTTCTTGATGCGCAGGATGCTGAACTCTGAGCATCAGAACGGTCGCTACGCTCAGAACGGTTTTGGAGCGGACAAAAACGTCCGCCAGCATGTGTCCCACGTGGACGAAAGTCTTCTGCGCAATTTCGGGCCTTCGAATGGCTGGGCACATGATGAGCAAGCCCAAGGGCGTGAGTCCTACCAGGACACTTGGCAGTTAGCCATGAATGTGTGTCAGCTCTTGAGAGAGCGTGTGTTTGAAGGACCCACAAGCACATCAACAACCTTTGCCGGTCACCCGCACCGACGGGCTTATGCCAGATCTACGACAGTGTTTTGCCTGATGCAGTTTTAAATTGTTTTGCAGGGGCGTTGAGTGTGGTAACAGCGCATGCTTGTCAAGGATGCCTCGTGCTGTATGCCCCACTCCGTATGCTCTAGGCTTGTTGCGCCGCTCAAGCCAAGTCTGAAAAAGTCGCAGCTTCCATGGTTGCAGGCTCGGTGTGTGGCCGTGGAGAGCGTGAGCTGCCTGGCTGGAGGAGCATCAAGGAGCCCATTTTGATGCATGTGTTTAAAACGCTTTGTTGAAGCAGTTCAAGCTGCAGCAGGATAGCACTGAGATCCTGGGCAATTGCGCCGAGATCATCAACTCGACATGCAAATACATCTTCGACGTGCTTTCAGGCAAAGCTGTCGTGCCCATGGTCATGGATTGCAATGCAGACACAAGCAGATCTGGGAAGCATCAACATTTCGAACTGACTGGTCAGGCAGTGAGGGGCGATGGAATGGATGTGTGAAGATCTTGTCAGCTGCTGATGGCTGTGCTGACGACATGCTGCAAGAGGCGCAGGCGCAATGATTGTGGCAGAGGACCTCAAGAATCGTCGTTCATGCCCGGTCTCTCGCAAGGCAAGGTACGTGCCAACAAGTGCGCCTGCCTCACGCGAGCAGATTTTGTCTGGTGCTGACCTAAGGAATAAAAAAGTTTGGCTTAGGTCATGCTGGCGCATTCATTTTCTTCTTCTGCTGGAGCATGGTCTGATTACAGAACGAAGGACGACTTGCTTTGCTCGTTCCGGTGCTAGTCGATGACTGTCATTGCGCCGCAGATTCGGGTGTATGGCGGAGATGTGCGCAATCCGGTCATGCCATATTGGCAGCTTGCGCCTCAAAATGCATGGGCTGCGAATATCTCTGCCCGTGTCAGTACAGGAGGCTGTCATGCGCAGAAAGCCCTGTTCTGGGAATGGGTACTGGTAAGTCATGTTTCTCTTGCAGACCGGCTGTTGCAACCCACGGATGTTTTGAGCATCGGGCATGTGAGACGCCATGTGTGCACTTTATGTTGCGATCATGGTCGCCCAGGCCTCAAGCCCTGCCGTGGCAATTCCCGATGTACTTGGATCATCGGTTCATTTTCCTCGACAACACGCAGGAAGCTTTAACGAATCACATGTGGTGTTCTCAAAAGCAGGGGCCCATCTGGTCATAGATGATATTTTTGCACCTACTATTTAGGGGGTACCAAAATGGGACCCTAATTTTGGGAACTACCCATCTTTATGAGGGTGACTGCAAGTCATATTTCCCGGAAGGACTTCGCTTCCCAGCTCTATGGCCATGGGCAGTGTGAGGTTGGAGTTCGTGTTTAGGGTTTCAGGGTTAGGGGACAGGGTTTTAGGGTTTAGGGGACAGGGTTTTAGGGTTTAGGCAGCTGACGTTTCGAGTCTGCGAGAGAGAGAGGGGTTTAGGGTTTAGGGAATTAGGGTTTAGGGGATAGCGTGGACCTCAGCAAGCCTGCAGCAAAAGGGTTTAGGGGATAGGGTTTACGGTTTAGGGGATAGGGTTTAGGGTCTGGGGGATAATGGCTCGGCTTTTCCAGGCGTGACTTGGCAAGCCTGTTGCAAAAAGGGGGATATTATCGCTGAATACTGGAGACTCACATGGAAAAGAACATGACAATGAAATGGAAACTGGGGGAACATAGGGATGTCTCAGCCTGCAGCAGAGATGGGCCCCAACAGTGTTCATATCTTCATGACAAATATTACTAGTATCGACTCTTACTCATTGATATGCCTAATATCTTTAGAAGCATTAATATTACTAATGTTATGCGTAGTATCTACCATATTAATCCAATATATGGGTGCAGGTTGGCCAGTTGTTCGACGTCGTCCTGCTCCGTCAGGGCTTATGCTTTTGTGACGACCCGTCGAAGACGTCAACTGCTTGGCCGCAGCTCGGCAGGCAGACTTTAGTGGTGGTTTCCCAGAATTAGGGTACCTTTTTTTTGGTAGTTCCCATAATAAGGATTATAGTATTTTTGGGTCTAAGCTGGGGTCTCCCCATGTAATTTTTGGAAATTTCTTATGATCCACTCCAAAGCGCACTATGCAAGACTCATTCCGGAAAACACATCAACAGGGCCATTGTTACATCATCAGATCATTGGGGTTGCACCACAACTTGCTCTCCATCCGCATGACCTGTTTCGAAGTTGAACCTATAATCCCTACATAACCCATTATAGTAGTTTCCATGTTCTTTTCCATTCTCCCTCTTTATTACCAATACTATATCCCGATATAACCCCTGTATAATCCCTATAATCCCCATATAACCCATTATAGTAGTTTCCATTCTGTTTCCATTATCCCAAAATAGAACTATTATGAAGTGATCGCATCCTGAGGCTAGAGGTGAGCCTGTCCTGTACATCTTGTGCCAACTGCCGGGCATCCCTGAGCCCCGACCAGCTGCGGGTCCAGGTGGGTGAACTTCATGTTTCAATACTATTAGAAATATGGGTCTTATATTGATGATAGCAATAAAATGATCAATGATAATATTATAAATATGGGTCTTATATTGATAGTAGCAATAATATGATTAATGATAATTATCAAGATGTTAATAAAATTATTGGTAGTATAACAATAATAGTAGTATTAATAATAGTAATAACAATAGTAGGAAACAGGCT
The DNA here is from genome assembly GCA_905231905.1 of Symbiodinium pilosum. Classification (NCBI taxonomy): domain Eukaryota; class Dinophyceae; order Suessiales; family Symbiodiniaceae; genus Symbiodinium; species Symbiodinium pilosum. The sequence continues at coordinate 82,233 of CAJNIZ010011403.1, read as the reverse complement.
TGTCTTGGTCAGCTGATGTCTTAGTAGCGCAAGGATCCGGCATCCGTGCGCGTGACGGCCATCTGCGGTGCGCGGCCAGACAGGTTACAAGAAGTTCATAGAGGTGGATTGAGTAGCCGAGGTGTGTACAGACTTGAGTGGCATCCTCAGCAACCAAAGAGATATACAGGGATAATTCGGGATAATGGAAAAGACCATGGAAACTGCTAGAATGGGGTTGTGTAGGGTTTACATAAGGTAACATAATAGGGGTTATATAGGGATAACGGAAAATAACATGGAAACTACTATTATGAGGTCATGCCTCACCTTGTGAGGCTTTTGCCGCAGATATGCCTTCGGTGGCCACTTAGGCCCTTTCTTTGTGAAAATCGGCCGGCTTATCGGCTGGGGCGCTGTGTGCTTCGCTGGACGGGTTCTCAGGATTCGCGCCTGATGTTATCACATTTGCAGGTGCAGTGTCATGGGCAAAAGGCCTTCATGGTTACTTTGAATCCCCAGTTTCTGTAGTATCTGTAGTACTTCATTGCTTCCAGTGCTCTTATCTTCCACGGATCCGCGCAGCTTGTTAGGTGCCCTGATCGATTGGAGTGGGCTGTCCTGGACGATGCCGATGGTGGGGCTTGGGCATTCGCTCGTGGAGCGACTCTGGCACCTTTTTTTTGTATCTCAGACGATAGATGACAACAGTCTTACAGAAGCATCAGCTCTTGACATGATGCTTCTTGTCATAATTCATGCGTAGCTCATGTTGATGGTTCCCCGTCTCAGCAGTTGTATCTTTATGCAATGCATGCTGTCAATGTGGTTGTTGTTGCACCTTGTTGTGCAGGTTTCCCAGAATTAGGGTACCCTGTTAGGATCCTTTTAACAAGGACTATAGTATTTGTTGGTCTCTATTAGGGTCCCTTTATTTTGGGAAACTACCTGGTTGCCAGGATTTGGGTCATCCGATACTCTCAAGAGGTCCATGGACTGTCTGGGATGGGCAGAGCAGGGGCCTGAGTACAGGAAGCGTAGCGTCCGTGCCTGACGAAGCGCTGCTTGCAACAAGAAAGGTCGTGATTTTGAAGGAAATGGATTGTTGCTATTTTGATTGCTTGGTCTTCACATTTTTTGGTGCAGTTTCTTCCTCGTTTCCTAATGTTCCATGAGATTTTTTGGCTGTTGTTCAAGTTCGGCTCCGATCTGCCAGACCACATTGCGGACGCAAGCTTTGCCTGCAACTTGGTGCAGCCCGCGGCATCGCCCCCGCCAGTGACTAAGTACTTGTTTGTAGGTTGTCACGCAAAAGCAGGAGCAGTGAACCTTACGATTCAACTACGATATCGAACAATTGCATTCAGTAGTCTCTGAGTTCCGAGTTTCCAAAGCCTGGATGGCAGAATCAGGTGGCATCTCTTGCCCACGCAGCTGCCGGCTAAGTACGTTTTGGGCTCTCAAACCTTGGCATGTGGTAGGCAAGCAGCAAGCAGCATGCTGCATTTACGTGCTGCAGGCAGCTTTTTCGGCTCAGGGATGGCAGCTTGCGGTGAAGATTTCTGGCCGCGAGCGCTCCCTAAGCCTTCTCTGATGCCTTCTGCCCGCCTTTGATGTTTGTGGCGCGGCCAGTCGCCTTGCTACTGACACTGGCCACATCTGTCAAGTCGCAGCCTTACCGCGCTCATGACGTGAGTTTTGATTTCAATTGGCCACCCTCCACCTTGCGCCCATGCGCGTCTGCCGTCTTTAGCTGTTGAGGTATGATTTGCCATCTTTTCACAATTGGGACTGTGTTGAAGAGACCGTACCGTGGGATTGGGACGAGCTCCATTACCAGGTTCTGGAGGGTTTCCAAGGAGAGTTTGGCTTTATTGTTGCTGTTATTATTACTACTGCTATTTCTTCTACTACTACTACTACTACTCCTACTCCTACTACTACTACTACTACTACTACGATTATTATTACTATTTTTATTATTATTACTACTACTACTATTACAAAAGAAATTTATGAGAGCTTTGGAGCTTTTGAAGAGGGCTTCAAGGCTTATAGTCTTTAGCGTCAATGCAACACCTTGCGCATGCCCTATGGCAGAACAGACCTTGCGGATGCAGTCGGCACAAGCTGTTAGCCACCGAAAACGGTTTGTTTTCCAAAAAACGTTGTCACCATGCGACAGCACGCTCATGCCACCCGCGTCCGGACATGCACTTTTTTAAAATGATCCATACCACAGCACGCGGATTCCGAAACAGTTTCCTGCAGCCAAACAGAACGTCTTACCATTGGCAACACGCCGCTGCTGTTGGCCCACCACAAGACTAGAGAATTGTTAAATGGACCCCAAAACACTTTCTAGCTTAGTCAAAACATATCACCGAATGAAAAAGTTTTGGTCGGGCAATCTTCAAATTGCTGGTGACATTTGTTGACTAAAAACGACCATGCATTCACCTGTGCATTATTTCATCCCACGTATTCTTAAACATATCTTTTGGAACGCAAGAATCCACCCTTTCTCAATTGAGAAATTCCGGCTCTGCTTTTTGAAAGTTTGGGGTGTGTAGAGGTGGCAGAGGCTTTAGAACTGCAGGGCTTCAAGGCTTTGTGTGTGTTCAGTAGGGTTTGTAAAGATTTTGCCCGAGGCGTGAATCACATAGGCAATCCCGAGGGTCTGTCACTTGTTCGGAACATTGTGGCCCAAGGAAGTGTAGAGCCGTTGATCATGGGACGTGCCATCGCTGGAGGTTGCTTGTTCTGACAGATGGGCTCACGCAAGCCCATTTCGATGTGCCATGTCCAGGTGGCTCCATGTGATGGCCGGTGTGGAGTGGTTGGCTTAGAGATGGACATTGGTGTCTTACAATGCCTTTTTGCACATTGCCAACTACTGTCAGGCTCCCAGACATCGATGACAAGAAGGCACGGAAATTATGAGTGGCACTCTTTAGCTTGGGCATTCTGTGATGTTGACCTCAGGCAGGAAGCCTCTACTCCAAGACAGATTTGCTGAAGGTTCGACGTACTTGCGCATTGGTTGATTGCTTGGTTGCGCTTGCTTTTCTATTTGGTGTGAGGCCGCGAATGAGTTCTTCAATGATGCGTGCCATCCTTGGTGGAAGCAGAGGTATTGCCTGCATCATGGTTTTTGTAGAGGTTTTGGTTTAGACATGGCACGCTTCCTGTAAAACATATGTTGGTATGTTAGTTTTACGAACAAACCGCTTTATGATGACAAATGGAACTTGTTCGTACCAATTCGTGAGGGTGTTTTTGCAGTTCGTTTTTTTGAAACTTGGACGCAGTTAAGGTTGCCGCGCATGGGCTTTCAGGAGGAGCCAGATGTGTTCAGTCTTACATATGAATTCAGCTCCGTTGCTTCATAGCTTGGTTATAACTGTTCACACAATATACAGCAAAGCACGTGCCTTGCCAGGTTGTTCATGGGTGCAATCTGATAGCTGCAATTAAAAGCATGCACAATTTTCCCAGACATCCCTGACTTCCTGCAGGGAATGCTGGCTTATGGAAGCCATCGCTGTACATGATAAGTTCTGCAACGTGCCTGAGTTTAAGGTTTGGTGTCAGCTACTGGTTGCTCCCTGTCCAGGACCATTTTTGGACAAACATCCGGATAATGCTGTGCATCGCTTGCTGCGCCTTCGGGTGCTATGCGCAGTTCGTGCTTAAATTTCCGAAGGACTGCTGAGTGCCTGATGTGTTGCACAGGTGCATCAGAGGTAGCGTGGCTTGGGTTGAAAGGACAGGTTCTTGATCGGCGTGTGTGTCGCTGGCTACTTTTTCTTCACTGGCCTGGTCACCTTAATCGACATGCTAGCTGGGCGCTCTGCACGCTTTGCAACAGCTTCCCTGGCATTGACCTCCAAGAGCAATTTTGGAATGGGGCAACACTGCAAGGTCATCAAAACGTCAGTTATTTGCATCAAGGCCACCAGCTGAGAGGTCAACGTTGCGTTTGTTGAATAATTACCAATATTACCTATTACCCATTATTGTAGTTTCCATTTTCTTTTCCATTATCCCAACATAACCCCTAATGGGTTTTTACACACATATTTTTCCGAGGTCAGCGGCCAAACAGTGTTCGTTGACGTGACTATGCAGCCCTTCTCCCACGAGATGACGATTGGCTTGAGGCTCATACCAGCAAAGCAAGACACAGTCGCTTGCTGCGGGCTAGGAGTTGAAGGACTCTAAAACACTAGGATTTTCTTGAATTCACATTGAAATAGAAAGCGTTTTGACAGATCAAATAGCAGCCACTGAGCAGATCCTTGGTTTCTGGAAAGTTTGCGGGGGTCCTGTTGAGCCTGAACCTTCTGGGATTCAGCATCGATATGGCACTCGCCATGCAGCACATGAAGAGAAATTTATTGGGCAGAGCATGGGCTTCTTCTAGCTCCTTCTGTGCCTGGCAGGAATCACATTGGCTTGTCGCCTGGATGCAGCTGTGTGCTGTGTAACGAGCTCGTGCATTTTGCATTCCTGTGCTTTGGATGTTGTCAGGAAGAAGGACACTCCAATTTGCCACAAGGCCACCATTGAAGCTCGGTGTGGCTTTCACGACATGAGCGTCGCATGACGCAAGTATGCTGTGGCAAGCAACTCTGCCGTGTAAATTGCATTGTGCAGTGTCTTAACCCATTTCCACTATCTAGTTTAAGCTGATGGGGGGTCTGACTGGATTCTGATTTTGCAGACCTCGGTGGGGGAGTACTTCGACAGCGATGGCTACCTGGGACAGGAGGAGCATATTGCAAGTCCGGAAGCAGGGTTCTGACTCCAGGGAGTTGTTTGCACAGCCAGCCTGAAGACAGCAGTCGTCGCAATTAGGTGGCCTTCAAAATAAAACGCGCCTACAGACAAGCCTGAAGTCTCAAGATTTTTCCTCACAATTCCTGCAGGCATGAATTCAGGCATTCGATTGCTGGTGTTTCCGGCCACAATGCTGTTTTGTGTATTTGGGTTTGAAACGGTGCGCCCGCCACATTTTTCTACGCTCTTGGCACTGGATCGACGTGGGTCTCATCACTGCACGTTTGCTTTGATTTTGAATATGCAGAGTTGTGTTTGACAAACTGCGGTGCATGTTTTTGCTGTTGCGTGTTCTTGTGGGAAGGTTGCCGTGTTTTGGACCCATGGGTGCTCCAGTAAGAGTCTGGTGCGTAATGCAGCATTTGGATCGCGATCCTGCGGCAACCAGTGCGCCTTCCATGCTGCGATTCATGCTCCCGCCACTGTCTGCTGGTTGTTTGCTTCTTGGTAACAGCGTTCTGCGTTTGGGCGGTTTGGAATGCTGTTACGGCGCCCTCACAGTTCTTATTTGCTATTGGAAAACTTCCATTGTGTGGTGTCCAGTACGGCAGACGTCTCATCCTGCTTGTGTTCTGAATGTTGGTCCTCATTTGCTTCATGAAGTGTATCTCTGTGTCGTAGACTCCAGAGGCTACTCCTAATTCCCGTGCAGCTCAACAGGAGATCCTGGCGGCCTTCCTAAAGCTGGCCGGCTTCCTCAGATTCTACAGCGCTCAAGCTTTCATGCAGATCATGTGGGTGTGGTAAAGGAAGGAGCTTACAGGATAGCACGTGCACACTTTTCAAGACCCATGTTGGTAAGGGGTGCAGTATTTCCAAGTCTGCTGGGGAGACTTGATTGGAGGCCCTGTGATCAGGTTCCCCGTGCACCGATGCATTTATGTAGATCGCAAGTATCCATGACACTGACCTGCTGCAGAAACATCTTGTTGTGGAGAAAGGCAAGAACATATCATGGCCTTATAAAGAAACTGCCATGGTAGGAGCGGGCTCAGCTGATTCTACGCATCACATCTATGTGTGGTTACAGTAATTCAAGAAGATTACATGCTCATATCATGTAAGCATTATGGTAGGATGTTGACGTGCCAATGCTGCTTGTGCTTTGGAACGGTCGCCTGTCTGCTTGCTAGCCATCTCACTCTTTTCCTTCCTGCGAAGGGTCCTCCTTGAATGCTCTCAGAAGGTCATATTTTGTTTGACGCTGGTATGCATGGACATGCCAAGGTTAAGCGTTTTGAGAAGGAACATGACGGCAAAGAGGCTTGCAGTTGTATGTGAGAATATGTGTCCACATCGCTGTCTTGGTGCTGAGCTGTACATGCCGATTCCCAGCTGCAGCGCGTGGCTTGAGCTTCACAACTCGCAGACAGTGCCATGTGTATACATCGTGTCTAGCGGTACTTGTCTCCACGTTTCGACCTTGGCTGTTGCTTGTTCAGCAGAAAGGCTGACAGGTGTAATGGCAGCAATGCAGCAAAGCACGGGATTTTTGCAGCTAAGGCCGGCCTGACGCGGGCTGGCGGCCGGGGCCTGTTTTTGTCCTCACTGCTACGACTGCATTTGTAGGCTGTGCCTTGAGGTGGTATACACGGCGCCCCTGTCAGACCCGCACCAAATCCTGGGTGAAGTTCCCAGCGCTTGGCGAGTTTAGAAAGGTCTTCCGACAGCCATGCTGCGCTGAGGTGTGTCCCGAGGAGCATCCCACTCAGATATCCGAAAGGCGTATTTGCAGAAGGACTGGCTGTGTGACAGCTTGTGTGCTTTCGCCTGTGTACCGAGCGCTCTTTGAGCTGCATGCATTCACTTTGCATTCCGAAACGATTGGAAACTTTCAGTAGAACGGCTACCCAGGTTTTAAGGCAAACGTCAAGATAGTTCGTTTAGCGCCTGTACTTGCCTCAGCTCCGCACTGCAAAGCACAAGTCTCAGGCCAAGTCCAAAGATTCAAAGGAACTGACACTTGTGCGAATGCGTTCTCATGCACCAGCACGAACTCCAGGTTCGGAAACGTATCCATTTCGGAAAAGAGGAGTGCTCACACAAATCGGAGGCTTTCTAAAAAAGCTTCAAATTGCTTTCTAATTTGAACCAATATAACATTGTTACTTTCATTCAGAATTCCTCCATTAGCTTCAACGGGTTGCAGGCCAAGCAGCTACATCCTGATACCAGTCAGGAGCTTAGCTGCAGCTAGTCTATGGACAGAACATGTGCAACTGGTATGTCAGTATTAATCTGTGGAACAAGGTCAGTCAGGAGATCCGCAAGCATTTCAGCAGCTGCAACATGCGTACAAGGTACAACCAGTTTCAGGAGCGTTGTGATTATAATCCCCCTTAAGTAGACAGAATATGAGGTATATGGGGATCTCATTATAATATACCGATATCCAAAGCCATATTCTTTCTACTTAAGGGGGACTATAGCCTAAACCCTAAACCCTAAATGTAGTTTCCATTTTCTTTTCCATTATCCCCATATAACCCCTATGTTCTATCTACTTAAGGGGGACTATAGAAGCTCGGGCTCTGAACAGCAGGCATTGACATCTGGGGAGGCCCAGGCCTCGAGTGAGGCAGGACATATTGGGGTCATATCGGGATTATTAGGGTATATATCTATATATATATATATGAAATATTGGGAAAGAAAACGGAAACTACTATTTCAGGTTTGACACGTTTCAGCAGCCAAGCTCTCCGGTGTTTCAGTGTCAGGCGCCCAGGGCCAGCAGCCCCTTTGACAACTTTCACACCAGGCGCCTTCGTTTTAGGTGGCAGACTGTGGGTAGAGATGCTGAAGCCAGGCACGGCTTTCCTGGTACGGCGGGCCCTTACTACACGCCGCTGGACAGCAATGAAGGAGTGCGCGGTGTTCGTCTTGCATCCTGCTGTAATGTGTCCGCCTTTCTAAGGCAATATGCTCGTCCGTCCACCCCTCCGCCAAAATCGACGTGCGCCAGCCGGCCCTCCATGCTTTGTTGCTTGATGCCTCGTCAAGTTGAGGTGGGAAATCTTGCGCGAAGGGAGAGCACGGCTCTTGTAAGATATCGCCTGTAGTTTCGATTGGCGACAACCTAGCAAACTGAGGCTTGGCGTCGTGGCGGGCTAGTGCATCGCAGTATGGCACGGTTTACCGTGAACTTGCTTGGGTGCTGGCCGCCAGCGCCCTAGCCTTTTTTTTTAAGCAGCTTGGTCTCTTTGTTCGAAGTTTCCATTGACGAGTCCGCTGATTTCGCGCCCAAAGATGATTTTGACATCTGTCGTCTTGGCGAGTTTTTTTGGTGGTAACAAGTCTGCGGGTATCTATCAAGCAGGATTGGCGGCTTGGGTTGGCAGTAGTAGGAGTGTTGGGAGTAGTAGGAGTAGCACTGCTGTAGTGAGAGCATCGAAAGAGAGCAGCGGAGACAATTGAGTGATGTGATTCTTTCGGGTTTCTGGCTCCTGGAAGTTCATCGTCCATAGTTGTCACCCCATTACATCAGATTTTCACAGCTCATCATCAGATGTCGGAGGTTCTGGGAGGTCCTTTCGAGTGCAAGTCTAGGTTTTTGGGCCTCTTGGAATATTCTGATTGTCACCCCCAATCTTTTGAACAGGAGTCCTGGCAGTTAACTTCTCTGAGGCTATGGCTGCTTTTCAGCGCAGCCTTCCTGGTGTCTCGTGGAAGGCCCATGAGACGCCCGTTTGGGACCTGCCCAGTCTTTTGCAGAAGATGATCCTTGCAGAATCTGCTGTCACATTGGGTGGAGGTCTTCTCATGGCTTGCTCCACTACGACTCTGACGGCACCTGTTCAGAATGACATGGTGGTGTAGTTTGCGAGGAGTCCTGGGCATGATAACCCAGCAAGTCGTCAGGCCAAGCGTATGTCAGAAGTGGAGGAGGCGAGGCATGGGACCGTGAAAGTCGACCCTGCAAGCTGCCCTTCACCCCAGAGGCAACTTTCGGCGAGTTCCCCAATACGATGATATTCCTGATTGAGCCTTTGCCCCGCTCTCTGTTGCAGCATGCATGAGCTTAGAATGCTTATACTGTGATAGGATAGGCTGGGATAATGGATAGCAGGTGCTTTAAATCAATGTGGCTGCGCTCTTCGCTTCAGGGTTGGGCCGCCTTCAGTGAAGTCTCTTACATGACGCAGTACAGGGCCCACGATGGTGAAACAACAAAGTAGGCAACAGCAATCAGACAGAAGAGGTCATGTAGAACCTGAAGGCAAGAAATCCCATGTACATAAATCAAGGCAGGTGCTGATTTCAGCACCTTGCATGTGCGGAGGATACAAAAAGAGCTATCCCAGCATCTCCCACTTTTGGAGTGCTTCAAGGAATTCCGACATTCAAATACTGTCTTTGACAGGCTGAGAGGAAGAAAGACAAGTGAGGCTGGAGGCTGCTGGGGCTTTCACCCGCCTATGTCCCTGCAGGATAGTGTATTCCAACTTATAGATAATCAAGGTGTGCAAGACGGTCGTTGATGCAAATGATTCTACAAACTAAAGATGCAGCATAAAGACTGTAGACTCTGTAGACATTCTAGAGACCAATGGAGCATCTCGCTCCGGGTCAGGGCTGATCGTCATGTGGGGAGGACTAAGTCCGCTTGACTTGCCCAACACAAACATTGCAGTCTGACAAGAGCAGATTGTTGAGACTGCAAAAAGAAATCGGCGGGAAGTGCGTGGATCTAGCATGTTTCCCAAGGGTCGCAGAGATGTGAGCCATAGTCTAAACTCCTTAAAAGGGGTTATATAGGGGATTATATAGGGGACTACTATAGGGGATATTAAGGGGGATACTAGGAGTTTAGACAATGGCTCATGTGTGCACAGCGAGAATTCTTTATGGGAGCACGCAGTACATATGAATGGAAGTGAGGTGACATTCGGAGTGAATATGAATGGACATGTAACGTTGAGTCATCCGGTATTTTCATTTCCTGGCGGAGTTGAGGATTGTTCAGGGCCCAGTGCTCTGAGCTTGACTCTCAGGCAAGCGTACTGTCTGGATTCTGTTCTACAAGGTACGGCTAGCAGAAGTCGAACATACCATGGTTGACATGTCGATGCCCTTTTTAATCCAATGCTTGGGAGAGTATCAGCACATTCATTGCAGACAGCTTTTGCAACATGTTGGAGAGCAGTTTCATTGTGCAAGTGTTTGCTTTCAGATCTTGGCTCACAGGCATCTGACTGATTCACAGCTGGGCAAGGTGAAGTACATCACATTTTCTCTTGATTTTTCACAAGTTGCAGGGTTGACAGCGCGTTGAATCTTGCGTTTATCCGACGGCGTTCTTGCGCATGGACGATCATGGATGCATCTCGGCAAAGCCAGGGTTGATGAGTACTGTACATGAGGAACGCCAGAGACTGCAGCTGAGTTCTTTTGGACAGATGAGGTGTTGGTTTGGTGGATGGCCACAGCCCAAAGACTTGTGGTTGATGGAGCTTGGGGAAGTCCAGACGATTAAATGCCCAAGTAGCCTTCAGTTGATGCTTGGTGTTGTGGTTTGTAGTTGCTTGTCAGGTTCCGGCCCCAAAGCCGCGGCCCTGGGACTCCGAGGCCACAGTGCAAGTCAGCTGTCCAAGCAGTGTTCTTTGGCTTTTTGATTTTGCCGTGTAGTTTTAGGATCTGTGGTGATCCCGAGGGCCAGGTGATTGACTCGGATGAGCGTGAACAGCTTCAGGCACGGCTCCAGTCCGGAACTCTGCGTGACCCTCTCAAGTTCTCGCACTGCTAAAGCGCTGGAACTGGGAATCAAGGCAAGTTGGAGCCGGAGTGCAGGTTGGTCTGGGCAAGGCTCATAAGAATCAGCCGCAGCTTTCCATTGCTTTCCGGCCCTGGCAAGAAGGACGTCTATGGCGTTGCTGGATGCGTGCACCTGCGCCGGGGGCTTTAGAGTGTGCGCAGGCACAGTGCTGCAAGTGTGTGGTAACTGAAGGCCATGGGTCTGGCATGCTCCGCGGGCTCTGCCGGCTAGAAGGCATCCCAGCGGGAAAGGCCAGTGTTCTTCCAGTTTGGTCTGCTTCCAAAGTCATCTTGACTGCTGGGAGTGGAAACTGTAGGACTATCTCGAGCTCGGGGTGAACGACAGCGTTGACCAAGTGCTTGTGAAGCAGGACGTCAATTTGTGCTCCAAGCGGTGTCCAAGAAAAATCACGAGAATAGCAATGCTGGAAGACTTAATGTTATGCACCACACAGGCTGACAGGAGTAAGTCTCCAGGATTTGAGAGCAACTGCGCGCCTTACAACAAGAATTTGGCCAACCACGCCTTACAGCAAGAATTTGCCCAACCTTTTACCACCAGTGACAATGCTAGTCATGTTACATTGCACCATGAAAGGTGGTTATTTCAAGAATGGCTTGCAGATTTGCCCCTCAGCGCCTGCAAACCGCGTTCTTGGGATTTTCCACGGTATGCGTGCGCACCCCCTGGTCTCCAGAGTCGCATGCAGATCCCTTTCGCATCAATCACCTTGCCCTTTTCCTCATTACTTGACTTCGCACTGTTGCCCTTACCACAACCTTTTGCTTGCCCTCTTAGAATTTTCCCTCACGCCTTTGACTTATCTCTTGATGTTAACCTTACCCTTCCTTACTTTACATTCACTCTCGCAGGCAGCTCTTTCGCAGCGTGATTCCTGCAATGCTGACCCCTTTGAGACACGTATCTGCGAACGTGTTTATGGTTCCTCTCAGGTTTGTCGCAAAATGGTCAGTCGCGACTGCTTGCAGGAAGCCTCCAGCATTTCCGCTTTTCAACTCTGCATCCCTAGCGTTGTACGGACTAATTACCCCTGATCCATAAGAATCCCAGACCCTTCGTGGATGGCAGGCTCTGCAAAAGGTAGTAGGGCTTTATTTACTGTTTCCTAAGGGCTGCTGACATGCATCTTTTGTAATGTATCTTGCCTGTTTCTAACGAATGTTTGCAAGTTTCTACGAGATTCCGAATCCCCAACCTTGCAAGGCTTCATGACAAGCTTGAAGCGATCATCTACACAGAAAGATCAAGACGTTGCCAGTTGTCTGGCTCCAGGACTTGTTTGCCGCCTTGCTTTGCCGGGCCTGGGCACGCCACGCAGCAATCAAGAAGGTTCGGTGCCCACCCCAGCAGTGCATGGCTATGTTTCATGTTTCACGTTCATGAAGCGGAGCCCATATCTTCCTTCTCAGACAAGGCCTCTTCTGCGAGATGGACGGGGCCCCAGCTGATGGGTCTTGCTGAAGGGCTTTTTGGAGCCGACGATTGTCCTTACATAACTCCGGTTGTCTACTGACTTTTTGCAGGAGTAAGCATGGCGTAGAGATTCTGATGTATACTGTATACCATCGATACATCCGCAGAATGCAGGTGGTTGTGAGGCCGCAAGACGCTATCTGCTTTTCTCGGATTACGCCAGCTTCCTTTCCCTGAATGAGGTGCACATAGTAATTCTTGTGTATCATGTCTGCAGGTGAGCTTTGCCCGTTTGCCGAGAAGGTCCCGCTTCGCCTCGGCCTGCCTCCCAAATTGCCAAATCTTCACAATAGGGAGCCACAAACCATGTATCAGGGCCAATGATCATGTTCGAAGCATCAGGTTCCGACGAACAAATAGCAAGACACTACTACGAACTCCTGCTCGGACGCGGATGCAAGGTGTTCGTTGGTTTTGCGTGTGCGGTTTGCTGCCGTTTGAACGCCGTGTGTCTCAGGAGGAATGCCCTTTGGCAGAAAAGTACTTGCAAGGCGTTGCAAGGGACATGCAGTTGAGCCCAGAACTCAATAACAATGGTAGGCAAACTCTGCCGTTTTGGGTGTGTCGATAGCACCAGCAGTTGCTTGCACGTCTTCATGTCACTTTGAGGTGAGCATCCATACTTCAGCTCCATCCTTTCAGCGCCTCAGAGAGAATAGTGCGGCCAGACGTTGCATCTGCAAGTTGCCTCTGGACAGTAGACCTGCACCAGGGCCGTTGCGATCCCAGCGACTCCATCCTGAACACCTTGAAGATGTTGGGACCTGGTTTCAACACAATCTTCTTTGCTGTCACACGTTGCAAGCCTTTACACATGTTAAAACGAAGAGCGCAACAAGGCTGGATGTGCCTGATGCGTTGGTTCCGCTGGACATGAGAGAGGACAACTTGCTTTGCGAAAAGTTTTGCACCTTGCATTTGCGAGGCTGAGAGTAGCAACTCCTTGCAGGACTTATCGCTTGGGGTTGCCTTCAAGGTGCAGCATGTACGATACTGCAAGGGGACTGCAAGAGGAATGGTCCATGTTCCGCAGAAGAAATTGTGTCACAGTCGCCCTCTTTTGTGACGTGACAGGTGCTTGAACTGATAGAGGTGACAGGGCTCGAACTTTGAAGCCCTAGTGACAGAATAGACGTAGCATCCAAAGATGCGAAAGCCTGGTGCTGCGATCCTTGTGGCAAAAAAGTCTGAGGAATCGTATGAGCAGTCGGAGTAGTACTGATTGTAGAAGTACTAGTTGTGGCAGTAGCAGGATGCAGCATGCCGCAGCAGCAGCAGCAGCAGCAGCAGTAGCAGCAGCAGTAGCAGCAGCAGCAGCAGGAGTAGTAGAAGTAGTAGTAGTAGTAGTACTACTACTAGTAGTACTAGTAGTACTAGCAGTACTAGTAGTACTTGTAGTACGCGCCTTGTAGTAGTGGTAGTAGTAGTAGTAGTAGTCGTAGTAGTAGTAGTAGTAGTAGTAGTAGTAGTAGCAGCAGCAGCAGCAGCAGCAGCAGTACCAGCAGTACCAGCAGTAGTAGCAACAGATAGTAGCAGCAGAGGCAGCAGTAGCAGCAGTAGCAGCAGTAGTAGCAGCAGATAGCAGCAGCAGCAGTAGCGGTAGCGGTAGCAGTAGCTGTAGCAGAAGTAGAAGAAGAGTTTTGGTGAAGCCCCGTACTAGTGTCACTGAACACGGTGCTAAGAATTGCAATAATTGCAGGAAGAATTGTCAAAATCACCGTTGTGAGCCGGGCAGTATGGCTCTGCTACTAATGGTTGCGGCTGGCAGCTGCCACAAACAGGACTTCGAAGAAATGGCCAGCTGCCGAAACTAGCGCGACTGGATGGTTTTGAGCTTGCTTGTTTGCATGATGATTCTTTGATGTGGGGATACCTACGGTGACCTAGAGATCTGAAAGATTGCAATTGCAATGTTTCGAGTTATACTGGTGCCAGAGCCGTCGCTGTGAAAGGTTGCTCTTCTTCCACAGTACGTTTGTGGGTCTTGCCTTCGGTAAAGAAGTACACAAGGCTGAGAACCTGGGTGCTGCAGCTGTTGATCATAGCGTATGTAGAACCCAGTTCAGCCAACCATGGCCTCGGTGACGGCAACTGTGAGGGGGATCCACGCTGCGACGGGTCTGCTGTTTGCATCCCTACTGGCCTGGAGACTCTATTACGAGCGGCACGGCAACACTCAGAGGGGACGCAAATTCCAAGCGCGAAAGCAAAGCAGCAGAGACTGAGGCCCAATGTCAACTGGCAGGTCCCAAACATAGTGCTTGGAGCGCTTGTGGCATCCAGGCGGGAGATGCAGGAGACGGTGGGTCTTCAATTTCTTTCTTAGTGTAGATTGGCAGGCGACTGCCGATGTTTCTTGCTGGTGTGCTCCTTGTGTGGGCATCCGTGTTTGTTGCTTGCTCAGAACAGTGCGTGCATGACTGGTGTCAGTGCAGCGCAAGCTGCAAAGCGCAGCACCCATGGCGACAAGGCTTCTGGCGTGCCGCGCGATGACCTGGATGCTATCAACTCCGCATGGAACTTGTGTGGAACCACGGCATTCTTCTCTGGCCTAGTAGGCAGATGGCCTTCTGAACATGTCATCATCCTCGAGGAATCTCTTTCTGAGCATTTCTGCTGGAGGTTGTTTCATCGCAGCCCTAAGCACGATGGTCAGTCGGGTCCTTCTTGTGGCCTTTCTGGCCTGGCTTGTCCACGCCACTTGGCATAGATTTTGCTTCCAGTGTGGAGGATCCCAGCCAGACGCTAAATTGCCAGCCTTGAGGTAATGATCCCTTTCAAGCCGGTAATCTGGGCGCAGGACCCATTCAATCTGTCTGAAGCTGATCACTCCACCATACACCACCTCCTGATTGATGTTCAGGACACGCAGCCGCGATATCGTGCGGAACTAGCAGTTGCCGAGACGCCTCAGCTTCGTCAGCATCTTTGTGCCGACACTTCTGAAGAGGTCACCATGCAAAACATGCAAAGTTGGAAAACGTTGGGTGCGTCGTAACGTGCCTTCTGTGCCAGGCAGCGAGGCAGCGCAAGCAGATAGGTGTGCTTTGCGACCCCATGACACCCCTCAGTTGGGAGGCCAGCATGCAAAGGGCAACAAGCAGCCTTCGTGAGCCGTGATTCCAGGATTTAGGCTTGGTGTCGGCATTCCAGAAAATGTTCTGAACATGGCTAAAGTCATCTTCGTCGGAGTTGTCGACAGCAGCACCGCACAGCCACAGACCGTAAAGATCCCTGAAGGATTTATTATTTTTGACATAGCATTGGCGCTTTCCAATCTTTGAAAAATAGCGTAATGAATACTGCAATATCTTGTTGCAGGAAGCAGAAAGCCGGGCTGCATCGACGTTGGCAAAAATGACCCAGCAAGAGCGGCACACGCTGATGCAAGCACTTTGCCCGCAAAGATGGGCGTGATCTGTGAATGCAACAGCAAACTCTGCAGCTTGAGCGCTTACCAAATCGTCTTTGCAGCTCATGGCGTTCCAGCTAAAATTGCCTTTTGCGAAGCATGTTTGCGACTCAATGCTAAGGGAGTTGGTTGGATTTCGATGCCGTACGGGCTGCCAGCGCCGCTGCCTGCTATCCCAGCACGCTGGAGCCTTACGCAATAGAAAGCACAGTTGTCGGGCAAGATGTTTCCCAACTGAGTCGGCCACTACATGGGCAACATTCCTGCCATCCCGCGGCTGGGGGTGCCGCCGCTCAAGCTCCACGATGCCGGCAATGGCTTCCGTAACATGCCTGGTGGGCAAGGAAAAGCTGGAAGCACCGACTCCTGCCTGTAATGATATAATTTTAGCGGTCTCCATCTGAGCCAAGGAATTAGCTGAGTGCCGAGGTGATGTGGCCCTGCTCACTGGCTTTTGGTGCATCCTGGGATCCGAAGCTCGTAGAAGAGGCATGCCCCAACAATACCCAGAGCTGGTTCTGAGATAGTCCGCACTGTGTGAGGTGGCTGCCGAGATTGGCCGTGAATATCGCGGCAAAGGGTCCAACCTCATCCTGGGTCCAAGTGTGCAGGCGCCCTCCCATAGGTCTGTTTTCCAATAACTTGGCCTGTGACTTTTATGTCTACAGACTGTGTAGTGCTGGTGAGATGATATTCTTGAAGACTTGGGATGGTGTCTAGGCTCTCAGTGGAGAGTAGAGAAACATGGGACAGTTACTTACTCAGCGAAAGGCTGCTAACGCCTTTGCACTGGCAGCTGATCTCTTGTTGTAGTTTCTTGAATCACAGGGCTTGCCATTGCCAGGTGCAGCGTGTTGCGCGCAACGGCCGGCAGCCCATCAGGAGCTGCCCAGACATGACAGCTTGCATGCGGCTGCATTGAGGTCGGAACTTCGAGTACATGTCAGGCCACACGGCAGGGTTGAGCTCAGCCTTCTTCCAAGAGCAAAGCATGCGCACAAAGGTGAAGATCCATACCTGGGAGCAAAGCTGTCTGCCGCATACGTCAAGGGGGTGCAGGCACGTCAGAGGAATCATAGCCATAGCCAGAAGAAAGGTTTAGTCGTCGGGAGACATGTCGTTTGACCTGCGCTGCCAGGGGCAGGGCGTCATGGCTTGCCTGAAGCACTTTGCCTTCAATGAGCAGGAGACAAACCGAATGACAGAAAGTTCCGTGGTGGATGATCGCACAGCCTGGGAGCTCTACTACCCACCTTTTGAGGCTGGCGTTGCTGCCGGCGCAGGCTCCGTGATGTGCTCCTACAACCGCGTGAATGGGACTTATGCCTGTGCAAACGAAGAGCTGCTGACGCGAGATCTGAAGCAGAAGATGGGGTTCCGAGGTTTTGTGATGACGGACTGGTGGGCACTCCATGACCCGGCCGAAGCTTCGGTCGTAAGAGGACTTGACATGGAGATGCCAGGAGCTGGTGGTGAAACGTTTTTCTTCCCTGACAAGTTGGAGGCAATGGAGGAGCGTCAGGATGGGAGCTTCAAAGGCTACGCGAAACTGGAGAAGACTGAACTCTACAAGGAACCAGCTCGGAGGATTTTGGCTGCCGCACACAAGATGCGGTTTTTTGATGCACCCGCTTGCACCCCCGGCCGTGACTGTATGGATCCTGTCTTCTCCGAACAGCGCAGCTCAGCGAACTTGGCTTTGGCACGGAGGTCTGTCAGAGAGTCCATAGTGCTGCTGCAGAACAAGAAGTCCCTTCTTCCCCTCCTGAATGTGAAGAGGCTGGCTTTAGTTGGCGATGCCTGGAAGGCTCCAAGCTTGAGCACCGATCAGCTGGGCATGTTTGGGGACTACTACAGCGGTGGAGGATCAGGGCATTGCTATCTCCCGCCTGAAAGGTTCAAGACACCCCACATGACAGTCACAGCGTATGCGGAGGCCAATGACATTTACACCACGAGCTCCTTGAGCAATAATGCCACAGAGGCGCTCTCTGTGGTGTGGGATGCAGATGTTATTGTTGTCCTTGTAGCAACGACGGCTGAAGAGAGCCGCGACCGTGCATCGCTACACTTGGACAACGGTGCTGATGCCTTGATTGAAGCCTTATCGAAAATTGGCAAGCCGGTGGTGGTGTTGGTGCAAGCCCCTGGGACAGTGGTCCTGCCATGGCGAGAAGCTGTTGACTCCATTGCTCTCATGTTCCTGGGAGGTGAGTTCACTGGAGCTGGCTGGACCCAGCTGTTGTTCTCCGAAGTGTCGCCATCGGGCAAGCTGCCGCTCATGATCCCAAAGCATGAGAGCCACACAGTTGAACCAGGAAATGACCCCGAAGTTCCGTACAGTGAAGGTCTTTTCACATCCTACCGGGCTCCATCGGCATCTGAGACGGCCGCCTTTCCGTTCGGCCATGGCCTGTCCTATGCAAACTTTGATATTGCTGCTCCCGAAGTCTACGAGTGCAGTGCACTGCTTTGCGTGGCAACCACCGTCACCAATGCCGGCTCAAGATTTCCTGGCGCAGAAGTCGTACAGGCATATGCCGAGTCACGTGGTCGGCATTGTGGCAACTGACTTTCTGTGGGGGGGATTGAGTGTGGAGTTTCAGCTCTATGTTCTGAAGGTTGGTCGCGCAGCTAAGGTTTCCACCTGAGGCTCAGGAGCCAAAACTTGTTCTGCGAGGTTTCCAAAAAACCTCAGTTTTAAAACCGGGCGAGTCTGAGAGAGTAGAGCTCAGTTTCACAGCCCGAGATTTTTCCATTTATTCGACCACTGCTGGTGGCTGGATCCTTCAGACTGGAGTCCGCATCCACATCGGCGTCTCCAGCGCTGACCTGAGGCACTCCCTCGATGTGCCCGTTACGGGATAGGACTCCAAGGCCTGTGTGGCCGCAAGGACCGTTTCAGTCCAGAAAGGACCCAGACAGAAATCAGGGGCTCTGAACGCACTTGAGCCACTTCCAAGGCATCTTAGTGCAGAGATCCACGAGGAGATCGTGAGATTCGTGGACAACAACTGGGACGTGGTGATGCGCGGCTGGGCTAAAAGGCTTCATCTTTCTGCCTCCATGGTATGCAACTGCTGTTAGCAGAAGGGTGGTCCAACTTCGCACAAGTAAAGCCTGTTTGGGCATCGGCTCGAACAGCCCTGCGCAGGGTCAGTGCCAAAAGGTGAATTCGCTTCACTGCTGATTCGCTGCTATGCATCATTCTGAGAGGGTACGCGCAACGAACGAACCTCAGCCAGCAATATCACTTCACGAGCAAGCATTAAGAAGCTTTTCCGATCTCAAAGTGGAAGTTGAAATCCCCAACAGGGACGCTCATAGGAAAGTGAATGGCCCCTGCCAACCGTGCAACCGGAGCCATGCCTTTTGACAGGCGATCAGAAGATTTTTCGCAACTTTCGCATTTTCTACTGCCTGCGCAGAAGGTCTCTGATTCGCCCACGTTTGCTTGGGCACTTGCGTGACCTGCTCGCCGAAAAGGATGAGGTGCGGCTTTTGGACAAAGTCAAGCTTGAGAGCCTGCCAGTCGCAGGCTATTGCGATGCTGAGGGGTGGCACTCCAGGCCGAAATGTGGCTGTGTACAGAAGTCCGCAGTTTGGTCAGCCACGCAATCAGGGTAGCATCGTGAATTCGAAAAGCATACACTTGCCAACAGACCAAGTCTAAAATGCTGTGGGTGCAGACGTTGGCGTTGCAGTGAAGCGTGCAGGGTGCTCAGACGAAGCTGGATCCCAGGCGGGGCATGCAGATTCCTCCCTGAAGGTGAGAAGCAACTGTTCTCTTTTTCTGCAGGCAGCTGCCCTGCAACTGAGCGAGCGTTTGCAGGCAGGAAGCTCTCTATTTGATGTGAGGGGCGCACTTAGCACTAAGCCTGGCAGGAACTGGAAAGCAGGAACGGTTGCCCAATCAAGCAGGCCTTTTTGACATGTCAAAAGTTGGTGAAAGCTGGAGAATGTTTGTGTGCATCCAGTCAAGATCAGCTATTCTGCAGCTTTGACTCCTTAAGGGCGTGTGTGGGTGATGGCAGGCCTCTGACATGGTATCGCTCGAAAAGCGAGCCAGGGGCTGAACTCAGAAGGTGTTGCCCTTGCCTCACCAGCTCCTCGTTCGAGGTGGCCGCTTTGGAGCATGCTTGGAAGGAAACAGCAAATGCCTGTGCCCTTGCACTTGGAGTCAAGGCTCTAGCTGTCCAAGAACCCCAAACTCCAATCCCACCAAGGCGACCAGCACCGAGGCTCAGACAGCTGCGCCATGACCTCAGTGCCGGACGATGGTTCTGGAGTCTCACCCGTTTTCTGTCTTCAGGTACACAGCTGTGGAACAAGCAGCCGTGCAGTGGCAAAAGCAGGCTCTCAGCTAAAGCCAGTCTTCGGCCTTGCAGCTGTGTTCCCCCCACCCCCCAGATCTCCAGTCTTTTGTTGGATGCAAGTGCAGGCGGAGGCTTCCCAAGCACAGGCATCGGCATGTGAAGGACCAAAGGCTTGAACATTCCACTCCCTTGCCTTGTCTTGAGGTGGTGCAGCTGAGGGAGCAGCTGCGTCTGTTGGAGAAGGCGGGTTCCAGGATAGCTTGTCTACTGCCTCTGACTGCTGCCTCCTGAGGCATACGAGGAACTGGCGAGTCGCCAAAATGCCGTCGCAAACACAGTGCCAGAATCAGCTGCGCTGCGAATGCGGCTAGCTGAGTCTGAGCAACAGGCAGGGAGTGTGGATTCCAACCCCAAGGCCCCCCCATTGTAAAGCCTGCAAACCAATGGCTCGAAACTCTTTTCAAGGCCCAGTGCTTCCATAGTCCACGCATCTCAAAGCTCCTCTCCGGTTCTCCATAGGCTTCCAGATGCGGTGTGCCTTGACAGGTCAGTGCCCTGAAGTCTGAGCTGGCAGAGCTGCGGGTGTGCCTGGCATGTGACGCAGACGCTCACTAGGACAACGCGCCATGATATTTTAGCGTTTTCTGACTCCGAGGTTCTGAATGCAAGCGCAGATGCCAGACAGTTGCAGCCTTAATGGTGGGCCGTAACCGTGTTCAGTGCCACGACCGAACGTGCCACATAAGCTCGGCTGGCTCTTGCGATGAACTGAATTTGCTCATGCTCCGAAACTGTTGTCTCGCTGTCAGGCGGCTGTCGTGTTCTTCCTCAAACCGCTCCGACGTTACGGCAATGTCCTTCTCTCCTCAGGCCCAACTGCGGATGTTTCCTGAACGCTTCTTGACACATCCTGCCAGGCACGTGGTCTCTTGGAAGTGGTGGCCCGAGGGTTGGCTGCGCATGGCTGCGGCTTCTTCTCCTTCCGCACCTGACATCTGCTGACCAAGGCCGCTCCTCAAGGGATGCAAGGCCAGCAAGGCCAGCATGGCCTGCGCAGTCAGGGCACGCCAGTCATGCCAGGGAAACACCGAAAGCTCTGAAGGCCGAGCCGTGCAGTGAAACTGTCATCACCTCCTGCAGGTCAACGGATGGCATGCTCTTTGCCACCGGGCGTGAGGCGCATGGTTTCAGCAGAGGTCTCAGCATGCTCCCTTGTGGGCGCGTGGATGCACGTACGGATTTCAAGGCGCCGTCAGGAGTGGCAACTCCAATGGTTCCTACTTTTGCTCGCCTCGCAATGCCAGGCACGGGACTGTGTCCATGAATGCAAGAGGTGTGCACAGGAATAGATGGCTGGGCATAGACGTAAGGGACGTAGGAGCCCTTTTGTTTTGTGATCATCCAGAGGTTCTCATGGCGGTGCACAGATGCCACAGGCAGGTTCTACCTTGTTTTGCCAGCCTGGCGTGTTTTTGAGCCGAAGCACAAGCTGTTAAAGGCGATGGCAGCCCCGGCACCCCAAGCTCCCAAGATGGGGCTACCGCCGCAGCTTCTGCAACCTCCGTTCTTCCAGGGTGTCGGATGCCCAGGGATCGCTTTTCTAGAATCAGCACAGGAGCCTTCGTGCCTGTTGGAAGGCACCGCAGAGGAGATCCTGATTGACCCTGTGTCTTGTGCTGCTGACCAAAGAAGACTTTCTCATGCAGGGTCTGTGGTCTCTTGCCGATTTCAGCTTTGTCGCTTGCCCTCTGCAGCTTCTTATGCTTCAGGTAAACAGACACGACTGGCTTCGGATAGCAATTCTTGTTGTAGCGCTTACAAATTGCAGTTGCAGTGAATGAAGATCGGTCTCGATCACCCAATGTTTGCATGAGCTGATCTTGAGGATGCAGGGCTTACATACCTTTCACAAATTTCAGCCCGCTTGCCCTCCCGTGATAAGGGATCCCCAGAAGTTGTAGCTGACCAAGCAGCATGGCTGAAGGCGTGTGTCATACCCTCGGGCCTTCGATGCATCGCAAGTTTGGTTGAGACGCCGCGCACTTGCAAAGCTGAGGTGCTGATGCGAAGCGCACCGGGTGCCTTGTCTGGAGTAAAGGGGTCAAGTTCTAATTTCATAAGTGCCAATTTTTTCAGTCCGGATCCGCAAGGAGCTGCGTGCTCCCTGGCGCGAAGAGACAATGCCTGGAGGAGCGCAGTCGTTCAGCATTGTAACTGCTTGCTAAGCCTGTAGCATCCTGTGGGTAGGGAACCTCGTGTCTAGATTCCACGTGATGGACAGCGTTTGCAATGCATCAGGGAAGTCAAACGGAGCATCCCAGGAGAGAGGACGCAAATCGAGAAGCCAGTGCTTGACAGAGGTTGAGCAGGCCTACAGACGTTGGCTTGGTCCGTTGCCTCCGTTGTGAGCAGGTAGTTGCAGTGCAGGACGTTCCTGCAGGTTTTCTAACATTTCGAGTGTTTTTGGGACAGTCATGCAGATCGTTCGGATCTTCTTTCAGATTTGTTGGGGAGGGGGAAGGGGCTGGCAACATTTTCTGTTCTTGTTTAGAGCATTGTCACCTATTACAAGGTTACAACATTACGCCCAATATCGCCCAATTATATAGGTAGAAAGTTGCATCGCTGAGGCTTTGTCTCTGGACTTGGCTCTATTTCGGGTCCAACAGGAGTTTTAGGGCTTCTAAAAAGCTGGGGAACCCCTACTTTGATGAAGGTTGTAGCTCGTACCCTTGGCATGTACAACTGCAGCAGTGGCCCAAACTTTCTCATTCCAAGCTCTGATACCTTGCGACGGCATGACGTCCTCTGAGACTATTGCGTGAAGCTTTGATCTTCTCCCATAATGCATGCCTGATGCTGGCTCGCCACAGCTTTCAAAAGTCTCAAATGCTGATTGGTTACTCTACCCTTGCAGGAACCCTCTGCCACGTGCCAGCAGCAGGCTGTGTAAAAAGGGTGCAATAAACGGATCGTAACGGGGTGCAGGAAAGCTGAAAAGAACGGTTGCGAGCAAGTCTTGCAAAACACCTTAATTTTTACGAATTGGCTGTAGCTCTGAAATGCCACGATTGCCACACTCTTCAGCACTCCGATAATGCACAATGCTCTTCCCGTCCTACGGTACTCTGTACTTCAGAATCGTGGTTGCTGCAACACATATCTTCACAGTCATGACGCCTGCTGCTGCCCCGGAAGTAGTGATGCTTGTGGCACTTAAGGAACGCACAGAGGTAACTTGAGTCCACAACTGCATCCAAATTATTGGTGGATAGGAAGATGTGGCAGGCCGTGGACCAGCTGCTGGAAGTCTCAAGCACGGGCCGAGACATGTGCCGTGCTCAGAGCGCAGAAGCATAGGTGAGCAAGGATCATGGGATTTGTGGAAAGTTTTTAGCGAGAGTTAAACCCGGAAGCGTGCTGGCAGGCTCCGTCTCCTTGTCAAGGGTAGCTATGGCTGCCCAGATGAGGCGGCCATCATTCTGCTAGGTGTTGCTGCTTTTTAGTTGTTGTTTTCACGTGTCAGGAGCGTCATCGATACCAAGATGCAGCTGCACGGCTGGTGCGCGAGGCTGCTGTCTCTGCAGCATTAGATCACTTCTCTCAGGCAAGTTGCCAACACCAACCGTGTCTTTGCACTGCCACCTCCAGCGTGGAGATTCGCAATGCTTCGAAGCCATGAGGGCTGAAACCGGATTTTGGGTTGGGCTCTGCGGGGTTTCCAGCATGTTCTAGTCGCTAGAATGCTCTGTAGCATCGACATATATTGTGATGTAGCTGGTTCTGTTCTAATGTGGAGAGGCGCAAACAGCCTCCAAGACGTCAATACTCAAACTGGGCATGCTGTGGTCAGGCTTTCCATGACGAGGAGGAGCTTCTCCACAAGCGCCGCCAGGAAGCCGGGGACAAGGCATCATCTATCCTGTGGCATGGTGATGCGTGGCGCATCTGCAATGAGACCGATTGCGCAGGCAGATGCTTGCAGGAGCTTCATAGAGGCACTGTGGGCTTTGTTGTGGAGCATGTGGAAGTGTACCAGAGCTTCGGACTGCAAGGAGAGGAATGGACAGCTCCGAAGTTCCAGAGAGGTTGGCACAGGCACAGTTTCGCAGCTTGCACTGCGTCCCTCCTGATGCAGGACTTCACTGCATCGGTCTCTGCCTTTCGTGAAGCCAAGGCGAGGAAGTTGCTGTGTCCTGACAAAGTCTGAATCTGGATACCTGTCCCCGCACGGTCTGGCAAAGGAAGCGTTCCTAGCAGACAACCAGAACCTGCAGCAGCGGCGCAAGGCCCTGGACCAGTCTGAGGAGGCATCGCGCTGCCAGTAAGCACTGCGAGCGTGCCTTGAGGAAGCCTGAACTGTAGGAGCTTTGCCGGTGCCATGCCAAACTCAAAGAGGCCAGAATCTACAGCATGAAATCATGGCGTGATGTTGTGTGATCGTGTCTGCGCCTCGTGATGAGGTGATTGGTTGCAAGGACCAGCTGCAAGAGGCCCTGGACACGTGCGGGCTCACAGCATGGCTCCACATGGCTCCGCGAGATCTGGCAAGGTCTAACAGTCTAACATTGCAAGCGTGCCTTTGACGCTGTGCTGCTGAGGCGCATGCCGGCCATTGTCCAGGGAGGGGAGGCAAGGGCTCCGAAACCCTGTGGTACCATATGGGTCTTTATCCTGAGCTGAGGTCCAGGAGCATGTCAAGGCGGTTTGCGCCCTTCTGGCGGCTGCCTTGGTCAACAAGACATGTCTTCTTCAGTTTTGTGAGAAGCTTTTCACACACTCTCGAAAGGCAGAGGTTGTCCTGGAAGACTCCCTGAAGACGGCCGCCTTGTCAGCCCTGAAGCTGCCCGCAGAGGCAGGGTAAATATGGTAAATCTAAAGCTTGGATGCAGAGGGTTTTTGTGCCAGCAGACCTTTGATGGCTTCTTCTTGACAGTATGTTTGACGTTGCAAGGACCGTGGGGCCTTTGACAAGGCGGTTCTGGAACAGCTCCGTGGAGCTCTTGCAAGGCTGCTTGAGGCCAGGATACCTCAACCAGTGTAACTCGAGCTCACAGCAGAAGTGCTTTGCAGGCTGTTCCCTCCGCAGAAGATGAGAAGAGGGCTGTCGAGGCAGAGCCCTTGCCTGAAAATTCTGTCATCAGATATGAAGCCACAATGGCTACTTGGGCACGCGTGTATTGAGTTGATCCATGCGCATGGCTTGTGGCAATCGCATGGAAGGATGCTGAAACGGACAAGGAGGCTGCAACAGCTGCCTTTGCCGAGGTGCATCACATTGTGCTGCTACACCCGCTATGCCACTACACAAGCGGCATGGGGATATATGGGGATGTTCTGAGGGGTTTTGGGTTTTGGGTGCTTGCTTGGAGGCGCGGCTGCAGCAGACGAGGAGCGCCCATGGGCTGCGCTTGGCAGAGCTTGAGCTCCGCCATGCCCAGGGCCAGGGCCCCAGGGCCCCCCCGCACGAAGCGCGCCCCGCTGCAGTGCCCTGATGTGCCTTGGTTTTCTGACCTGCTCGCGTTTTAAGGTGCGGAGGGTGCGGCCATGGAATCTCTCCAAGACCAAGAGCAGGCCGGTGGAATTTTGGACATGAGCACAGAAGCATGCCCCACAGAAGCATGCCCTTTGCATCTCAGGAGCTCAAGCAGCAAGAGCTACGGCTGAAGGTGCCGTGCCTGCCAGTATTTATCTTTGAAGCATTCGGGTTTGTTTGCTAAAGCAACTTTGAATCCGATCCGCTTGGGGATCGTAGACTGGACTCTTGTTACGAAGAGTTGGTGAGGCTGCTGAAGCAACGCTACACCAGTTCCGCAATGGTCCTATGGCATCGCTCAAGGCTTCGTGCAGTTGTTTTTGTCCTTTCACCAGATTCATCACGCTAGACTCGACAGGTACACAAATTGTTTATATGCTCATGTCATGCCAAGAGCTATCGTCGTGATTGGTGTTAGTTGCCTTCAGCCAGTCAATGTGATCACCCACCCTGACCAGCGCTGCAGTTGGCTCTTTGGCAGGTGCTAGAGGAACCGGAAGTTGCCGTGGAGTCTTGACTGCAAGAACATGGTATCAAGGATTCAGACAGACACACTGTGGATTCATGAGAAAGGGCTTGCTTTGGAATCGAACAGCATTTTTTTTTGGCAGTCTTTGGCCTCAGGTGCCACTGAGAACCCCTACAAAGGGCAAGCAGGACGGCATCAGTCCGACTCGTTGCAGGATCTTCAATGACTGGCCCGCTTGGTTGCAGGACAGCCACGTGCATGATGCGGCATCAGCGGGAGTCGGGCTCTGATCGTCAGACGAGGGGCTGGGTATGCTGCAAGTAGATTCAAATCTCTCGACTGCATGGGTTTTGCAGCACGGTGCCTTTGTACTGAGGTCCCCACGCCGGTGCGAGCTGCTTCAGCACCGTAATTGATATCGCATTTTTTGCAATCCGCCAATTCCGGGGAAGCTCGAGGGTAAAGCTGACAAAAGCTTAGCTGTTGGGTGTGGCCCCTAGTCAGATTCTCACTTGCAAAGGAACCTTGGAGCTTCACTCGTGCACTTTCTGTGGCTTGCTGTTGGCCTTTGCACACCGGACTGTCTACAAGGTGCCTGTGCTGTTGACATCAATACTGCAGGGAAGTGATGGAGATTTTGGAGGGTTTCAGACCGGGCTGCTTGTGGCGAATTCGTGAGGGCTTCTCCCAATCCATGTTCAGCTCGCAATTGCTACCACATGCAGTGAGGCTTGTTGCTGCACGGAGTTGCCCACAGTCAGGACCATGGCTTTCTGCCATGCGCGCGTGGGCGTTGTTGGCACAAGCCTGCAATAGGCATAGTGCCAACGCTCACAGACGCCCGGGGTATTGGCAGAAGTTCAGATGGCCGTTCGCGACATGCGCTGAGCGCTGCAAAAATCAGGCAGACTGACAAAGCAGGCTGCGTGCCGGGCTGCAATTGAAACCTTGGAAGCAGAAGGTCCACACCTTGGTAGTACATGAGACATGAGAAAGCTGGCGCAAGTCCAATGTTAAATTTACCAGCTGCCTTTTTAAACAGAATATACAGTCACCAACCCCTGCTAAAAACATGAGATGAAAAAGCATCGCAAGCGTGCCTGACAACTTCCGTGTGCCCAGCATGCTGCCGTTGATGTCAACGTCCGGATGGGGCACGTTTCTCAGCCAAGCTGCCAAACTAGCCTTACACTGGCTGTTTCTCAACGCAGAGCCCGCTGGCACCCCCCCAATAGTAAGACCAAGTAAAGTGGTCAGTCAACATGCAAGGTTTTGCCGTGTTTTACCTGCACGGAAGCTAAATATGGCTAAGAATCACGACAGCTGCTGACACTGGTCTTGCCATAGTCTTGCCATTGAATTTCGTTCTTTTCCAAGTTCAAGGGGTAGTTGTACTTCTTTTCTTCATTTTGTTCCCCTTGCCCGTATCCCTGGTATCCCTGGCTCTGAGGTCTCAAGCAGAGCCGGCGTCATCAAGCCTTGCTGAGCAGGCTTCGCCTTAAAGCAGGTCTTCAGAGTAATTACTGTTACTATTCGATATTCCAAGCGACGTCATACTGGTAGTGACTGTATGCGCTGCTCCTGTGGTGTTGATGGTAGCAATAGGGCTAGCAACAACAGCAGCAGTTCCTTCGTCAGGACACAGAGTTGCAGATAGCGAGGGCACGCCGGGTTCTTGAGCAATTATCGCAACAGGTGGAGGCCTGCACTTCATTTGATGCACGGAAGTGCTGCACGTTTTGCGTTGCCTAATCTCATACACATGAGTTGCTCGGAGAGTCCTTGCTATTGAAATGATCTATCAGTTGCTTCGGACATGCGATTACAAGGAACCACATTTCCTTTGGACTCTATTTCCGGAGCCAGGTCGTTGTGGCAGACTTTACTGGATGCCCAGAGATTGAGGTGGGCCAGTTTGGGCTGGCTTCCTGCAGTGTAAGTCAGTGGGAATAGAGCATTTGGAAGTTGTTGAAAAGTTGTTCTGAAGGGATCCATTCCAAGTTGGTTTGTTGGTACTGGACCCTGGTAGAAGCAGGAAGATGACTTTCCAGAGCTCTTCCTTCTTTTGGATTTGCCTCCAGATGAGGCCATATTGAGTTGCAGGCACACAAGCAGCAACTGTTTCCCAATGCCGGAGGTCGCTCGGACATTTCTGCGTCTCATGCGCAAGCTACTCTGTCGCAGATCTGAGGCCCAGCTGTTTCAGGTTCTGCGGCGGCTTGTTTTGCCCTGGTGTTGAAGGCTGCTCAGTCTGCGTCGGCAGAGCAGCGGCTGATGACATGGACTTGGACATGGCTGGTTAGCGTCTGAGACGGGAGTTGTTGCGTGTTTTTCTGACCGTGACAAGCGTCTTACTGTGGGCTCGACAAGGCTATGGATGCTCATCAAAGGCAAAAGCTGTGCCAGCTGGCGGTGAAAGGCGTTGCCTCCCTCCCGTCACAAGTGCAGGCGGGACTTGCTTTTGTGCTTGGCTGAATCAGCACTTTGACCATCAGGGCCGCCACTTGGCCTTGCTGATCGACCTGCACATTGCTCGGTCCTGGTGGGAGGCCTGGGCAGTTGCATGATTTGCCGCTGTGCAATTGGCATCTTCTCTGCAGGAGACACAACAGCTCCTGGAAGCAGGGGTAGAGGAACCAGGTCAAGCAGAGGACAGCTTCATTTGCTACAACAAGCCGCCACTTGGCAAGTGTCGAGGAGACGACAAATACGACAAAACGACTAGCAAGAGGCTCGTTTCCACTTGCAATCTGAGACATTTCACTGCGATGTGTTGTTGATATCCATCTGCAGGTGCAAGAGTTTGTCAAACTGCTGTGGCAGCAATGGCTGCGTTGGTGTCTTATGCACTGCAGTCGGCGCAGATTCTGACAGGAATACACTTTTAAAAAATGCCCAGGCTTCCAGATGCAGAGCTGGATGCCATTGGCCAGGCCATGAAGCATGACCATGGCATTATTTTGGTAAGTTACATTGGGAAGATTATGGGAATCCACTTCCCCGGTTGCTTTATGCAGCAGTGTTTCAGAGCTGGTACACTTGATTGGAGAGCCAAGGCAGCTGTGTCGGAGCTGCAGTCGATCCTGTCCCTGGATTTTCCCCAGAATGCTTTCTACTTACTGGTTCCCAATAGGGGCTAAGGGAATATACTCCTTACATAATCCCTATATTCCCTTATTCCCTACTAAGAGCCAGTAAGTCTCTTTCTGGAGGACCGTCGGCTCTTGTTTGCTTCGGGAAGCTGGAAGCCAAGGTCCCCCATTGGCATGGCCAGAGCTGTGTTGCACTTGGCCCCTTCCAGACGCAGGCCCGCAAGGGCAATAGTAACAAGAATAATATGATCATAATGGTAATTATAACAGTAGTAGTAGTAGTAGTAGTGGTGGTCATAATGGTAGTAGTCATAGTAATAGTGGCTTACAAACAGACCAAGACAAGGCGCCGCCTCCGGAAGTTGCAGGGGCCACGTTTCTTTCATGGAGATTTGGAGTAGTGGGAAGGTTGCAGTAGCATCAACGGCTTCAAGCAAATAGGCTGGGATCTCTTCGGCTTCACCCAGACCATAACCTTATGGCAGGCAGCTGATGGACATCTTGATTCAAGAGAAGATCCTTGAAGAGCCATCTGCTCTGAGGCCCAAAGAGGATGCTTTTTTATGCATTTTTCAGCGCTGAGGTAGAGCATTGTACGATGATTCGATCTCTGTTCGGTGCGCGTGCTAGTCTTGAGCATCTGCTGCAGATTGTTCCGGGCTCTTACAGCCCTGGATTCGATGTTGGGCATTGATGCACTGGATGAGCCAGCCCCAGTCAGTCAGGGAATGTCAGGGAAGGGCATGCCGAAGCGTTTGGCTGCAACCTGCCACGCTTATGCCCTGAGGCGCTTCTAATTGGGATGGACACCATCTGCCAGGCACTAAGTGGCCCTGGTTTCGCATATGTATAGGTGTATATATGTATGTTAATACATGTTTTCGTATATTTTGTGTAATAAGTACATGAATATTTGTTCTCATTCATACATCGTATGCTATGCATGTTGCAATGCATTCATTATATGGTAGTTTCCAGAAGTAAGGGGAGGCCTATATATATATATATGTATCCCAATATACTATTATCCTCATTTAAGGACCTCCAAGAAAGCATCCCTTGCTTTGGGAATCCCCATAAACATTCATCCCTAACCCTATGAATAGGAGAAAGGTCCCACAAATAAAAGTATTCATAATCATATACCCCTATACACCCCCTGCCCTATATCCCCATTCAAGGTACCCCCGACATATCCTAATATCAAGCTCGAGGGAGAACCCTAAGCCCTAAACCCTACACCCCTAAACCCTAAACCCCTAAACCCTAAACCCTAATATCAAGCTCGAGGGTGCATCCCGGCCTCCTGAGCACAGGTGCTGGGGTCAGCTGGAGCCTGCGGCCCAGAGAGCAGTGTATTTTCGGGCAGAAAGCTAAGAAGGATCTTTCTTTTTTATGCTCATAGGAAGATGAATATCAACAAAAAAATTGACAAGGATTTTCTTGTAATTGGTATACGTACTCAGGGTTTTTAGAAAAACCTTGATGCACTTGTATACATACTCATAGGAAGATTACTGTAATATGATACAATATTTGCCCTGTCAGGTTTTGAGGTAGCCCTGTTTTGTCCTGAAATTGCGGATTTGCGAAGTGATGGCATGGTGGGGAACCCTCGTTGCATGCCTGTTCAAGATGGTTTGACGTAATATACTATGATTACTATATTATACTAATATATATATATATATATATTCTACGATAATATACTATAGTATGTCATAAGATAACGCAATAAATATACTATATTATACTATAGTATATTATAGCATATAACCCTAAACCCTCCTCACTGTTATTATGAATCTGAGTATTGTGGTTACCACCGAGAAGCTTTGCAGTCCTGTTGATGAGTGTATACACCGAAAGCTTCAGCTCTGTAGCAACAGTACTTAATGCCTGCACCTGAAACAGCACAGTCCCTATCCAGCAACCAGCTTCTACTTCAACTAAGCTATTTTCTAAACTCCTCAAAGGGGAGGACGATTATAGGGGGTCATTAAGGGGATGCTAGGAGTTCAGACAATGGTTCAAATGGCTTCTACTTGCAAAAGCAAACGCACTCTGTGGCAGGCAAGTTGTACGTATAGCTCGGCCCATTAGCTCCGTAAACGGTGCAATATTACAGCATACAGGGTCTATATGGCATTCCGTCCGTGATGCTCGGAAGGGATCCTTGTAGGGCCCTTTGACATCCCTACATCCTTTTGCAGGATCCCGAGCTGGGTTGAGAGGTCCCCTGACAAGTAGAGGATTGAAGTGGCTTCCAAGTCGTCACAAGGTGCCAGTGCCCTGGACTCCATCGGAAAGCTAGGATCCAGCACTATTAGGCTGTGGGCCAGTAAGCCTGATCTATTGAATTTAATGTTAGGACTTATTGGATTTCTAGGTTTGTGTCGGTGATCCATAAGTTTGTATTAGGTTTTTTCCCTGGAAGTTGGTCTCAACATCAAGGTCCAGGGAGGGGGTTCTATGCCTCGACCATTTGAGACATCGCCTCATGAGAGCCAGTTCGTTTGTCATCCTTCCCCAATCTGAGCTATAGTCTGAAGTCCTTGAAGGGGGTTATATAAGGAATTATGTAGGGGACGACTATAGGGGTTACTAAGGGATACTGGGAGTTTAGACTATGGCTCAGGGACTAAAGGACCCAGCATTTTTTGGGGGGTCTCGCGTCTTGTGGCTGCCTGAGAAGTACAGTTGTCTGGCTTGTGACAGGATGTGGGGGTGATCAAGATTCAGGGTCCTGATGCAGGGGATGTAGGGAAGCTAATTTGAGAGGCTCCCCTGTTTCTAGGCTTTTTGAGGAGCCCTGAACCTCAAACCCGTGGCCACGCATGGAGTATGGCTCACTCCACCTCCCACCTCAACATGGGGCTAATCTTACGGAGGGTTGGATTTACCTGAATTGGTATAGTACGGTTGCTCATATGAGCTATAGTGCGCACTCCTTAAAGGAGGATTATATATAGGGAGAGTATTATGGGGTCTGCCAAGGGGATACTAAGAGTTTAGACTATAGCTCATATGATGTGGGCCCGAACATTGGTTCTCACAGTTCTTGAGGCAACAATTTGGACAGGCTAAAATGGGTCTACAAGATGTGGACACGTAAAGAGGCATTGTGCATGCACAGATTGAACTTCAAGATAACATGTTTCTGACAAGGATGGTATCTATATCTGTTTGTATATGTTTATTTATATAGATATGTATACCCATGCGCATGTACAGTGCATGCGTCGTACGTGGCTTCAATTTGCTCATGTACGTCTATCTGCTTTCCTGACACATGAGCAGTCACTTTGTACAATGCACTGTAAAAGTTGCAACTATACAGATGAAACATGATAAAACCTAGGATATCTAGACACGGTCGTAAACCCTGCCCCGCGCTGGCAGTTCCATGGGCGTCCTCGGCTCCTGGTCCTACCAAGCCCTGTATCCACTCGAAGGAGGCCGGTTTCTAAGAAAAAGTCTTTCTTAGCACGAGAAGTAGTACGCAGCAGGGAAACAGAGCAGTGGTGATGCTAGTGGTGATAGGGCTGCTGCTGGTGTGGGCAGTCAGCGCAGACACCTAGAATGACTGAAATGGCAATTCATGCTTCATACTAGTAAACTAGTAAGACATAGTAATACCTTTGTCTCATCAATGTTGGCTTGCTTAGCACAACATCTTATGTTGTTTTGATCCGTGCTCCTCACAGATGAACCATCCAAAGCCTGCAAGTGCAGAATTTAGGGGAACACCCATAATGTTGAGAGTTCAGTCAGGATTGGGGTTTGGTTACTTCTGGCCTTGCAGTCTCAGTGTCATAATTTCTTTGGCCCAGGCAGCTCTCAAAACATGCTCCAAACACGTATGGATTTGTGCAGGTTATCCAGAGGGTGAACTGATCGCAGAATGGGTAGATGTCTGATTTCTTGAAGCTGCCAACTCATCCTGATCTGCTTGAGTGTCAGGCAGCGAGACTGTTGATCAGGCGCGGTAGCTGAGTGGAGCCAGCACACAACCTCTGATGGCAGACCTAAATCAAATATTATGGTATACTACGTATAGTATATTACAGTATATTACGGGTACATTACGGTATATTATGGGGTTATATAGGGATAATGGAAAGGAAAATGGAAACTACTATTGAGATATGCCACCACTGGATTGAGTCAGCTACCGGGGAAAGCTGCATGCAGATTGACAGGAAGCACTTGCTGTGTGTTCGGTAAATGCGGTATCCCGGTAATGCTGATGGAGGACTTTTTGCAGAGCTACAGACGAGGATGCCGTTATTGCATCAAACATGCCTCGAGAGATTTGACGAAAATTGTAGAGATCCCACATAGCCCTCGTATGAGCCTCATGTGAGGTTGAGAAGACGCAGGCCGGCCCTACAACAGGTGACAGCGAGTCATCGGGGTGCCGCACCCAGAGTCAGAGTAGCCTTTTGCTGTGCGGTAGTCCGGTGGTGGTGGTCTGCCATCCCTAGCAAGGGCGAATTGTGATCTCGCAAGCATTGAACGTCCTGCAGATGACTCCTATGATGACTAGATGGTATTTTCCACTCAGTGGTAGCTGGCTGTAGCCGTCTCCGGTCTTGTAATGGCTGTGTCCGTCAGGTGCCATCCCCGGTCGGGTGCCACTACACCTGCAGCCTGGGGCACAGTGCTTGGATCATTGTCACTCTGATCCATTCCTGTTGCCTTCAGGATGTGAGGGATTTCCTCTGAGACAACAGATGCTGACCGTCTGATGAGCAACAGGGAGACCCGTTTTGATTGTGGCGAAAAGGGAGGAATTTCTGGCAACCGGTTCCGCTGATGCAGATGTCTCGCGCAGCCAACAACCCGTGTGAAGCAAGGAGCTCTTCGAAACAGAGCCGGAATTCTCTGTTGAAGGAGTGGAAGCCCGATTCCCTGACAGGCCAAGTCATGCTGGTTGATCTTGGACCTGGTGATCTTTGCGCTCCAGAAATACCATGTGGTCAGTGAAGAAGAAATGCGCATGGGCCAGAGCTCAACAACAGCTACTGTAGCCGACGGTTCAGGAGGTGCTGCATGGACGGCTTTCAACGCTTCTGGATCCGTTGCTGCATTTTACCCTGCCGTTGCGGAAGATTCTTGCCGTGGTGCCTTGAATCACGAACTGTGAAGCAGAAGAGAGATCCTTCAAGTGGAGCGGTATGTCAAAACGGTCCTTGCATGAAGCGCCTGTGTCCACACGTTCCGTGCCAATGCTCTAATTTTCCCTGCAACTCGCAGAACATGCTCGGCTCAAGTTGGGGCCGATTTCAAGCTGAGGCGGCGGATGCTCGGTCCTCAGTGCAATACGAGATTGTGCTGGTTGCTGTGGGATGCGATGCTTCCTGGCAGTAGGAAAGCAGCCCCTTCGACTTCAACACTTGTGAAGCGGGGCAGCCAGCAGCCGGCGCCTAAGCCATCCAAAAGGACTTGAGATGCTCGAGTCGGAAAATCGGGAGGCTGGCAGTTCCCCGTTCCCTGGCCGAAAGCCATGCGTTGCACCGTTTCTTCGACAGATCCAGGCGCTGTGGTCTCAATTGCCTCAGCTCGGCGCGGATCACCTGAGCAAAGGAATGACGAGTCGGAGGTGAAAGCGATGATGCTGCAGGGACCGGCTGGAAAAGCCCTTCTGGCTCTGGGGTCTCAGGAGCCATTTTTTCAGCTGGTTAGATGCTGGATACCTTTGTTTAGCTTGCGAGGATGACCATGCTGTGGCCGGCCGCACGGTAGCGGACATACAGCGCCGGGCTGAAAAGCGGCCCACTAAAGGCACGGCCCGCCGTACCTGCTGTCTGTGGTTCACCGTCGACCCCTGCAGCATCCATGGCACCCGGAAGGCGTGCAGGCTGATCGCCCATCGAAAGCACTTCAGGCTTCGGGGAGCTCTTTGCACTTTGGAGCCGCGGCCCAAAAACCGGCTGCACTATCTGCACATGAGATGCTCTGGGACACGTCTCTGACAGCCTAGGCTGTTTACGAACATCGTGACTTCAGCGGCAAGCCCAGACTCATCGGCTCCACGGACAAAGTGCCCGAGCAACAGTTTGAGCTGGACTCGCAAAGCGATGCCGTCAAGTCGCTCAAAGGGATGCGCTCGGAGCTGGTTTGGGCCGCCGCATCTCGGCAACGACTCTCAAACTTCTTATAATGTGCAGAGCCTTCGAGTGGAGCTTCCAAAGAAAAGGCTCCGTCACAGCAAGATTTTCTTGCCCTGAAGGTCGGCACCGGTGTAATCGGCGCCGCTGAGATGACGGAGGCCTGAGCTGCGACCTCCGCCCTTCACCCCCGCTTCCAATTTAACAATTTCTCAGTAGCAGCTCAACTGCTTGTGCACAGTGTCCAGCTACAGTGGTGCTGCTCTGCAGAAGGTGCGCCAGTCCGTGCTGGATGCGAGAAGTGAGAGACTCAAGCTTGAAAAGCTTCGAGGAATCAAGCCCTACTCCCAACATACCTGAGCAAGTGGTCAAAACGAATGCTGTGCAGCGAGACTTTGCATTCCCCACTGCTCTGTTCTCCGATTCCTAACAGGGTCTTTGGGCTTGAGTAGGTAAATTTCTTAAGGGGTATGGATCATCCCTCCGACTTGCCTGGTTCACTCAGCTGTGCGGCTGTGGGGCGAGTGTGGATAAGGCATGATATTGTATTGTATGGTATGGGGCGGGGGCAGTTGCAAGATTGTTGGGGGTGAT
Source organism: Symbiodinium pilosum (assembly GCA_905231905.1). NCBI lineage: Eukaryota > Dinophyceae > Suessiales > Symbiodiniaceae > Symbiodinium > Symbiodinium pilosum. The sequence continues at coordinate 46,631 of CAJNIZ010011403.1, read as the reverse complement.
GCTGCTTCCTTGTTCTCCAAGCCAGGTACATGGAGGTGTAGGCCCATGTGGCTCACCAGGCGACAGAAGTACCATGTCAGAGTTATTTGTTACTTCTACTCACAGCCGCGACAGCTCTGCTACCATTTCTTCTATGCCTACTGTAGTCGCATTTCGTAATTGGCCATCCAGTCCAACTTCGATCGCCGCAATGCTGTTCGCATCGTGCATGGCCTGCAAGCATTCCGTGCCTGAAGCCGAGACTTTCAATCCGCGAAAGTAGCGAAAATGGAATCAATGCGTACGCTGTATTCATGAGAAAGATATTAAAAATGAGGACTCCCAAAAGGGGCCATCATTTTGAAGAATTCTGATGTGAAGCTGAGGCCAAGTTGCAATTCCAGCTGCTCTCAGGGCCCTTCTTGGCCTGCCTGGGGATCATCCGCGCCCTCAGCAGAGGTGCCGTTTGGGGTATGACCTAAAATAGGGTATGTAGTAATAATGGAAAAGAAAATGGGAACTACTGTTGCAAAGATGTTCCACAGTTCCCTGCTCCAGGCTAGAAAGGCATCCTTCTCTTCCGAATCTTCCGACGATGAGAGGCATGTATGCGTTGGCACGCTAGTCAGGCAGCAAGCTGCTTACACAATGGAGGAAATCGAAGAAGGATCGCCTGCGCGAGTTGGCGCTTCGGCTGCAAGTGGCCATGTGATGTGTTGATGCGTGCGATGCCGGTTGACTTGCTGATTTTTCCTGGTCTCTTCAGGTGCACAAATTCACTGCCGAAGCCCTTAAGGGGGTCGACTGTGCTCCGCACAAAGTTGACAGAGGATGCTCCTGTCGAAGTCCTGTCAACGGGCATGGGTGGCAGGTACCATAGTCGAGCGAAAGACGCTCGGTAGGGTGGAGGTGCATGGCTGACTTTTGCTGCCAATTCTTCTTGCTGTTTGCTGTTTATGGCGAGGCCGTCTACAAGCTAGATCCCTCCGTCAGCTGGTTGAAGTTTAGCAGTCGCTCAAGCGGGTCTGCTCTCGCCGCTGCCTGTGCCTGAGATCTGCCCGGCTAATACCAGGTGAGTAGTATTATATCCTCCTGTTGGGGTATAGTATTTTATATAAGGAATAATATTTTACTGGGTTTAACCACCAAAAAAACACTACTCAGGTGGCTGCACCTGATAGCCTGACAGCCAAGGTGCAGCTTCCCTGGATCTCACGATTAACTTGCGTGCAGCACTTGCCTGCTTACGAGCAGGAGGCTAGGGTTTAGGTTTTAGGGCCCTAAACCCTAAACCGTGTCCAAGTTTGAGAAGTGGAGAGTCATCATGGTTCTGTCCAGTGTGGGTTGGAGTGTACCATGTTGGGGTTACATTGTGGCTATATGGGGAGAATGGAAAAGAAAATGGAAACTACTATGATAAGGTTATCTAGGGTTTAGGGTTGACTGCTGCACCCTAAACCCTCTTAACCCTACACCCTACACCCTAAACCCCAATTCCCGTGACTGCAAGCAAAGAAGCTACGACGTGTCACGCTTGGGAGGATTTGCTTGGAAAGCAGCATACTGCTGACCTTGGCAAAAGCATACTGGTGAGCTCTGGAGGCCACTGCTGGAGCCTAGGGTTTAGGGTTTAGGGTTTAGGGTTTGGGGTTGAGGGGGGTTATATAGGGATAATGGAAAAGAGAATGGAAACTACAGGGATGCTAGGGATTATATAGGGGTATAATACTTTGCGTCAAGTGGAGATGAAGGGAGAAGCCAATTTCTGCAGGTAGTCATGCTGATGCTGGTCGTGTTCCGCAATCTGTCACCTTGGTGATGAAGGCCTTGATGCTTGCAACCGCCTCTCACACCACGTTCTGCGGTTGCAGGATGCCAAAGATATGGAGCGCTTTCTCACCTGCGCCTCTTGGCAACACAACATGCAGAAAGTATTCCAATACTGTTATGCGAAGCTTTGTGAGGTCGAAGTTCTGCGGCTGTACGCTGCGATGGATGCGCCCATGTGAGGAGCTAACGACGTTCTCGCAGGGTCAAACCAAAAATCTTGCCAAGAATTGGGAGTTTCCCAAAATTAGGGGTACCATTTTGGGGGTCCCTATGATAAGGACTATAGTATTTTGGGGTCTATGTAGGGGTCCCCCTATTTTGGGAAACCACCAATGATGGCAGCTTGGCGCCTTTAACCTTGGCAGAGGGCAGAAATCAAGGCAGATCTTGGCCACGTTGGCAGCGTGGCTGGATCTTCCTGTCGGCTCAAGCTACGCTTGAAGCGCATCCAAGTTCATGCGGCAAAGCAATCAGAGTCACCAACTCCAGTTCAAGCATGTCCCGAAGCCTTGTGTGACATTCAATGATTGACCTTGTGCTTCGCCGCCGTTGCCATCAGATGGCAGAGGCATGGAGCAACTGCGGACTGGCGCCTTGCTCTGTATCAACATGATCCAGGCTGTGGGGGGCGTGCCCCCAAACTCACCATGAGCGAAGCAGGCCGGATCGTCTTCAACAGTTTGCTGAGAAGCTGGCATTTTTGCATGCTTACATTCTTTAGGTGAGGGGAAAGGAAGCCCCAAAGCGTTTGTGGTGGACTCCAGACCTTCCTTGGCCAGCGTGCTTGGCCTTCCGCTTGGTCGCCCATTGCTTGGCTCACTGTTTCTAGACTCACGAACCTTCCCCCTACTGTAGGTCCTGACGCGATTCGACAACTTGGTGATGCCACCAGGTTGGACAAAGGCACGTGGTGCGTGTTGAGCACATCCCCAGCAGTCCTAGTGCTGGGTCTAAGTCCTTGTACGATGCAGGGCTTTGGCCAAAAGCAAGTGCAATGCCGTTCCCTGCGTTTGGTATTCTGAATTCTGATTATTGATTGTGCTTCGTGTTTAATATGAATTCCGCACCATGGAGCAGTGATTAGCGCAAACTCCCGTGTAAAGACTCATGAAGCATCCCTAGATATTCACTCTAACCCCTTTAACCGTTTATTTCGGGCTTGCAATTTCCCTTCTGTCAATAGCATGGAATTTGGGATATAGCTGCGTTGCGTTGAACTGGAGTATGCTTCCTAATCATCCATAATCATTTCTCCCAACTCCCCAACCTTGAACCCCAATCCTCAACGCGCTAAACTTTCCACTTGAATCCCCAAACATCACAGCCTAGAACCCGGAACAACCAACCCCAGATCCTAAACCCAAACAGTTAGTCCCATAAACCTTGGACGCAGAAACGCTGGCTGTAGCTCGTGCTCCAGGTGAGGCCTGGTCCGAAGATGCCAAGCTGGAAGTCTTCAGCCAGGCCACGGCTGCTGTTTTTTCTCCTGTTGAAGGGGCCGAAGCCTCACAATTAAGGTGTATGTGTATGTTGTGTGTATGATGTAGAGATGTATGATTACTGCAACCCAGTCGCAGTGCGGTCGCCGCGTGCTGCGTCGTAAAACCAATGAGACGCAGGTCCGCCAAGTCGTGGAGGCGCTTCAGGACATTTTTGGAGCCGTCCTGTAACTTGTTAGACTGGAGCCTCCAGATCCGCCCCAAGTGCAGGAGGAGCTCCGTGAGAGTGAGCCGCTTTTGGCAGAGCTCCAGGAGCTGAAATTGGATGTGCTGTACGCGCTGTGCAGAGACGTGGAGATGTTGTGCGAAGCATGTTCAGCTTTGTTTCTTACAGGAGAAGGCTGACAGCTTGGAGGCAATGCACATCCTTGGAAACCACACAAGCTTGACCGAGCACAGCTGTGCAGGAAAAGCGCATGTTCCTCCAGCGGAAAGTCCGCCGTGCAGAGCGAGATCGCGATTTGGTGCGAGATCCTGGTGAGTGGAGAATATGCACCCTCAGCGCTGTTAAGCTCATTGGAATGAGAGTTTTCGAGAACTTTCAGAATCAATTTTCTCTCTTGCTCTGTTTCCTCCCCGCCTGCCTCCCTCTCCCTCTCCATCCTTCTTCTTCTTCTTCTGCAAACAGCCAATCGCTACACAGTGCTGTCAAAGGCCGTTCAACGCAGCACCGAAGTGGAGGCCCAGCCGGCTGACTTCCACAGTTTGCGGACTCTCTCACACCAGAGGTGAGACCTGATGATGCATCTACAGCTTGTCGCTATTAAAAATGCCCACAGAGTGCGATGAGTTGTCTACTACAGGTTATCAAAGAATTCGCAGTGAAGATCAAGATCTCAAAGCTAGGAGTCACTTTAAACGCTCTTGTGAGCGACCTCGAATCCATCATTATGAGACACCGTTGACTGCAGTGCAGGCGTCCCAGGAATTCTTGATCTCCAGCACTGGAACAGCTTTGCTTGCCCGCGTAAGAACAGGAGAAGATTCAACAAGCAAGCTTGCGAATTTGCCAAGTGCTGATGTCACTGGCAAAAATCTAGCTGCATGCACCAAGGTACCAGGAAGAACTTCGGTCTGCTCTCCCTCTCTCTCCGGCCTAAGCTCTTATCCCTTCGTGGTAGAAGTAGGAGTATTGGAGCAGGAGGATGAGAGTGGTAGAAGAAGTTAGAGCAGGAGCGGGAGAAGGTGGTGCCTTTTTTGCCATCATGTAAGCCCGGAATCTACTCATTGTCACCTCTTTTTGATGTTCGCTTCCCCCAAACATGTTTGTCATCGGCTTGACCTTGAAAATCAGGCTTTGCAACTAAAGTCAAATTCAAGATCAGTCGTTTGCGCAAAAATCGTTGCTCAGGAAGTCCTTTGTCTTCTCACTTAATTATTAGAAGACCTAAAAAATGATCTTAACCTGCTCTGGCCAGGGCTCTGAAGCCAGTGTCTTACACAAGCTACTTGGGTGTCTGCTCAAACGAAGAATACGACAGGTTGGGACTACAACCTTGTGATTCCTTGTGATATTGATATCGCTGAACATACCAAGATTCTTGGTTACATGGCATCATAGTTCAGGTGAAAAACATCAAAAGTCTTGCCAGGCAGCAGTGCGCCAGATGAAGGAGGAAGCAGCGCCGGTCATCGCACGCTTCATGGAGTCGGAAGTCCTTCGGAGCCAGCTGCAGGCCAGGACAGTCAACAGGCATGGATATTCATCGTGGTTGACGAGTTGATTTCCCGTGTTTGCGTCTGACTTCTTTTTGTACAGCGGTTGTACTAGATTTCTGTCCCTTTTCTTCTTTCTGCTCCGTCTTGCCTATTCCGATTCCACCTATTCCTCCTGCTCCTACTACTGGTACTATGATTGTTTTCGTGATGGCTCCTCCTCCTCCTCCTCCCACTACTACGACTACTGCTGCCACTACTACTACCACTACTATGATTTATTCCTGCTACTACTAACACTACTGCAACCGCTGCTCCTGCTACTCCTGCTGCTCTGATCCCTTTGCTAGTCTCATGCTGGAGGCCTGCAGCGAAGATCTGGTGCGTCTCAAGGAAGAGATAGCAGCCTGCAAGGAGGAGCTGCGGGAAGGCCATGTGGAGATATGTGGAGTGCTTTTTGATGAAATGGGTGTAACGTCTCAAAACAGCGAGCCGTGGCTGTAAGGATATTTGGGGTTGTGAGGGGACTTAGCAATCATAGCGATGCTTGCGAGGCACTATGTGGTGGATTTCTCAAATTTCTTGCCCTGCAATCCGTCTAGTGGTCCCCAATAGTCCTCCCATATTTCCTCTGTAGGTGTATCCCGCTGGTCCGTAGGCACCCAAATTTTGAGAACCTCCCATGTGGTATTATGTGATCTAAGGTTTAGAGGCTTATGGTTGTCAACGTATGATCATTCTTTGGGGGTAGCAGACGCAAGTTGAAAAGTAGGCTACCAGCAAAGCCACAATTTGCTTTTCAGCTGCCTACGTAGTGATGTGAATCAGAAACATCATTAGAAGCATGTATGCAGATGCATATGCAAAGTTTGGTATGAATCGCACATTATCAGTTATATTGCATCGCAGAGAGGCTTTCCAAAAATTTAGCTAGGGGCCCAGACCCAAAACATTATGTATTGGAAGTCAGTCATGACAGCAACTTCAGTCAGATCACCACGGCCAGGATGGTGAAAGTAAGGCTTCAGAGTTCTGTGAATTGAGGCTGTCATTTGTGAGTAGAGTCGGAATAGCGTGTATAACAGTCGCATTGGCCCTCTGCGTAGGAGCACCATGATTTCGTTTCGCTGGTTTCTTCTTCTGAAGTTTGTTATCTAGAAATAATATTCTGTTCTGCCTCATCGGCAACGGGCCGTCTTTAATCAACGTCAGGGCTCCCAGGCAGAAGGGTTGGAATACATTTCCCCAAAGACATACAGAGTCCAATGAAAAGTAAAAGGATAAGGAAACAGAAGCTTGGATACTGCTACTAATAGCCACAATGCTAGTAATAGAGTTGCTCGCATGTATGGGCAAAGCTAGCATGACCCCAAAGCAAGCATCCTGGCAGTCTCGCACTCCTGCAGAATCCTATATAGCCCCCCTTAAGTAGATAGAATATGGGGTCTATGGGGATCTTCTTATAATGTACCCAAAGCCATATTCTATCTATTTAAGGGGGACTCTAAGGCTGCTGTAGGGTCTCTCTACAGAACCTTAAAACGCTCAAGAGCTGGGGCTTTCCCAAAATTAGGGTACCATTTTTAGGGGTCCCCAGAATAAGGACTATAGTATATTGGGGTCTATATTGGGGTTCCCCTCATTTTGAGAAACTACCAGCTCTCCGATTTTGGCGAGAGGCCTACCGAAGCTGGCAGAGGTAGAGGATGATGAGGCGCCACTTTGGTTCAACCCAGGGCCATGCTGGTCATCCTTATTTGGGGGTTTCCCAAAATTAGGGTTTTTTTTTCAGGGGTTATAGGGGTTATATAGAATTTATAGGGATCTTATAGGGTTTAGGGTTTCCTAAAATTAGGGGTACCATTGTGGGGGCCCCTATAATAACAAGGATTATAGTAGTTTGGTGTCTATATTGGGGTCCCCTAATTTTGGGAAACTACCATCTCAGGAAAGCTAAGACTTGGAGCAGTGATTATGAGTGTAGATATGGTGACACGAAGCAACAGAGCAGCGAGTATGGCACTAACTGTCAACTTGCCAATGTCGAAGGGGGACCTGGGCCACAGCTGTAACTTGAGCAGTCATTGCAAGTTTTTGCAAACTCATGCATGCTTGACAAGACACGCTACTGAGACCTTTTTTTAGAGCTTAACAATCTCATTGATTCTCGCAAGCCGCTGCGCAATTGTGCGATTTGCCCTTAAATGTCGCGTCAGATTGCTGGTCTGTCTTTCCAGTCTCTCCCCTATATAATCCCCCATATAACCCCCAGTGGTAGGCTTCGTTGTGGTAAGACCCCTCCTGTGAGGCCCCTCCGATTCGTCTCAGATCAAGGGATCTCTGACTAAAAACCCTAAGGGCGGGTAGCATATATATGGGGGTTTCCCAAAATTAGGGGTACCTTTTTGGGGGTCCCCATAATAAGGATTATAGTATATTGGGTTCTATATTGGGGAGACATAGATATAAATACGAGAATATTTTGCGCGTATAGTTTATAAGCCCGCAAAAGCCTAAACCCCAAGCGGCCATGCGTGCAGCCAAAGCCTGCAGGCCGAGGTTGCCGGAGCCTTGGCGCAACTCGAGGCGCAGCACACGGAGGAGGCGAGACACAGTGGCCCCTAAACCCTAGACCCTAAACCCTAAACCCTAAATCCTAAACCCTAAACCCTAAACCCACAATAGAGGAGAGTGACATGGAAAAGAAAGCGGAAAATGACACGGAAAACAGTAAAGAGATTTTATAGGTTGACGGTTTTAGGGGGTTGGATATTGGAGAATCAAATGGAAAAGAACATGTCAACTGAAACGGACACCCGGATCCTAACAAGCCTGGTGCTACTGGAGGGAGTCTTCGTCGTAGTTATAGCATGTTATAGTGTTAGTGCTCTTGACCTTCATGCACGTAACTATTTCCTCATTTGTGGTCGTTTGTGAAATAACGCCTTGCCGGCGGGCATTCAGTATTCAGCATTAGATGCAAAAACCGGCCTTGTTGGACTTATCGGGCAATGTTGAAACCATGTTACGCACTGAGCGGATGTGCAAGCTCAAGGACTGTACATGACTCGCTCGTGTTTTTTGAAGAGCTTAATGGAGTTTGGATAATAATTCACATCCGGAGTACCATGTTGAAGCAGTTGTCACACAGATGCGCGTTTTTGGGGCAGCGCGAAGGAATTCCCGGTGGTCTGCGAACGGATCTCGCAGACCAAATCCCCCAGTGTGTGGGTTGTTGATAATGAACAGAAGTTAAGAAGTTACCATGGTATGGGTATATAGTAAACAATAGGGTTTCCGTGCTACAGTCACTTAATGCTTCTTCAAGTGTCGCGACCGACACGGTATGCAGCCATCAGATACACGGTAACACACAGCGGACTACTTGAGGGTTGTATTTGAACAAAGCTTGCCTCAAACCTGACTTTGGCACCACCGCGTGACAATGCTTCTTGCACCATACCCTCTTGCAGATACTTATCTGCTGCAGGTAAGCCTGCTGACCTCCTTGCACAAGGAGGCGGTCGTCTGTAAAGCCACATGGCGTGTTTTGCAAGCTATGCCCTGTGCATCCAAGCCTCCCGGACAAGCTGTAGGTACAGAACGCTCATGTCGTGGCTATTGTGCTAGTAGCTGATGGGTTGCAGCTTAGTGGATTCTTTCCAAGTCTTCTCGGATCAAGAGAAGCCACATTGAGCCGGAAGCCGCAAACCTTGGACTTAAGGTCCGAGAAAAAAATCAGGGACCTACACCCTTTACACCCTTAAACCCATTAGCCCCAAACCCTAAACCAGTTCAGCAACAGCAGCGAAGTTAGCTTGTGCCACGCAATGGCATACTTCAGATACCATGTTGCGATCGAGCTCACGCTCACCGCGAGGTGAGTGCAGATTGTAGCAATTCTTCAGGGAATAGAGAAGGCTGCAAAGAGCATTGAACAGCTTCCAAGGCGTTAGGCATCAGGCCTGTCCTCGGGTTCAAAAGGATGCTGCCAAGGCACACTGGGACCAAACCACTTTTTCAGGATGAGGGTCTGAGGGTCGGCCAGCTAGGGAGCCATGGTTTTCTTCGTGAGCAGGGGATTCCCAGGAGCCCTCGAAAAAGTACGAGATACCATCGTGGTTGTTACTTTCATCATGCTGATTCTGATGTTCCGTGCTAGTATGGTGAAGCAAGTCTGTTCAGACACCAAAGACACCTTTAATGCGAGTGGCCCATGCACGTAGCGCCCCAACGAATTCAGGTTTGACAGGTTGTCTCAAAGCTGGCCGAGTTAGATTGGATCCTTGGGTTTCTAGGGTAGGGTCCGTGGAGGCCTCGTCTAAACCCTCATTCCCGAACGCTCAGCTACACATGTATACCTGAACCATGAACTTTGCCTTAATGCCATGGTGGTCCATGTCCTGGTCCAGCTGAAAGCCTCGAGGTACACTTTGGAATCCTGGCCATGTATTTTGAGAACAGTAAAGTCTCTGAAGAAAATCTAAATGGATCATGGCCACATTAAGAAGCATGTGACAGACAGGCCCGCTAAGCCGGGGCTTGTACGAAGCTGCAAGGCCAAAGGATTGCAGCGGCCAAGACATGCTCAAGGCTCGGGTTGAAAAGCGTCATCAGCCTTCACGAACTGCTCAGGGTAGGAGTGGGTTCGGTCCTCAGGGTTGGCCAATCATGTCCGGCTGTGATCATGCCACGTACGCCTTCGTCTGGTCAAATGGGGCCCTGGTTGCCTCAGACAACACTGCTAGTCAACCATTTTCATCTGTTTCCCACCACATTTGTTTTCCAGCACACTTCATCTTTCACAGCAGGCCACAACGCGTCGCCTTTGTCACTCTGGCGACAAGCGACTATGGCAAAGGTGCCCTTGTGATGTGCGCCGCTGGCCGGCACCAAAGCTGCTTTTTTCAAGCCTAACGCCGCCTGTGCTTGTTAATTTGCTGTATATATATATATATATGATGTAGAAAAAAGCGACCTAGGCCTCATAAGTCATAAATGTGTTCTTCTTGGTACGTATCATTATTGTTCCTCTTCTTCTTAAGCGAAGCCTTATATAGGGGTAGAATAGGGGTTATTAGGGTATATATCGGGGTTATATGGGGATAATGGAAGAGAAAATGGAAACTGCCATTTATTACCCCAGGCTTAGATGAAACCCTAAACCCTAAACCCTAAACTCATGGCATAGGCCGCCCACCTTCGATGGTGGGCGGCGCTTATGCCCCTCGACATCGATGGCGCAGGTCGATCCAGCACG
>CAJNIZ010011403.1:17258-36307 GCA_905231905.1 Symbiodinium pilosum | reverse complement strand
ACAGAGCCATTCGTTCTGAAAAAGTCTCCTGGTGGGAGGCAGGCGAAGGGGTGGGAGACCGCCGATACGGCTGCCGCGGAGGTGGGGGCCTGGAGGGAAGCGGGCACGGGATACCCCCCCTACCCCCGCGTTTCTAGGCTGTAAGGGAGAAAAGAAGAGGGTTTTCACCCTCTCCGTTACTGAAACCATCCAACACGCCCCCCAAGGTCGGCGGACATCACAGCAAATCCTAAACCCTAAACCCTAAACCCTGAACCCTAAAGGCAAGCCTAGTGGCGCGACTCCCGGACGGCGTCGAAGTGATCCTTTTCAGCGACGCGGAGCTTCCCGTGGTTCCAGGCCAGGCTTCCGCAATGTCCTGGGCCCTGCTTTGTCTGGGTTGCTGTTAAGTAGATTAAGTTACCATAATGCCTAAACCCTAAACCCTAAACCCTAGAGGGTTTAGAGTTTAGGGTTACCATAATGGGTATATATAGTAAGTCATAGGGTTTCCCAATATAGTAACTTAATTTAAGTTCCTTAACAGCAACCCAGTTGTGCGTCTCCTGTTGGTAAAGAATGTGGGACTGGCTTTTCCAGTTATCTATGATAAGGATAGTAATGGGGATGTGATGCACTCCCCGTGCACATATAAAACTGCATAGTAGAATCCAAGTCCGTGAACCGACAATCGAGCTCTAAAACGGTGCTAAGGAAATACTTTGGTATTTCTAATTCCCTCCTCCTAATATTAAGCCCCCTCCCCCCCTAACATAGCCCCCTCCCCCCTTAACATTAAATACTACCATTCTGGTATACCATCAAGTATGTTTTTTTTTGTTGGGGGTGGTTGGGGGGTGGCCTTGATTGTAGAGCGGGAGGGGATTATTTGAACATTTTTCCATTTATTGTTTGGGGCCATGCAGGGACGGTAGTCATCACCCCTTACATCAAGGACTGTACCATTTTGAGTATTTGCTGGTGTTTATAGTGAGGATTGCCTTCTGTATCGGTGCTCTAGTTTTGAGAAACTCTCATGTAGTTTCTGTGGCGTTTCAGACTGGTGCGGGCAGGGGGTGATTTGAAATCATCTCAGGATGCACCCATCACAAGTGATGACCTTAACCCTAAACCCTAAACTAAACCAAAAACCCTAAACCGAGTTCTTTTAGGGCCAGCAGCATGCCCCCCTATCTGGGAGGAGGGGCATGGTAATCGGGATGTTTCAGGGTCTGAAGCACTGTTGAAACAAGCATTCTGCACAAGCATCAGCGCGCCCTAGACTTCACCTTTCATGCCACCCCGTGACCCTCATATCCGTAGACTCAGAAGCTTCCAAATCCATCAATCCCCAAAGACCTAAGCCCCGTCACCTCAGAGCCCAGGCGTGACTTTGCGGGATCTCGATGATCTTCCGCAAGTCACACCGCCATCGCAAGCAGGCGAGCCTCTGATGCCGGATACCCAGATGGGCGGGGTTCTAAGAGTAAAGTGCCTAGGGACACCTGACATTGTTTTGGCATGACAAATGGATCGCAGTTTTTGTGTTGCATGCTCCATACTGAGGATTGTGTAGAGATCACTTTGAGAGACTGTGCATCAGTTCAGGATTTGATTTGAGTTCAGCTGAAATGCTGTAGCAATAGATCTGCCCATGCTAGCAGTACCATGAGAAGAGCTGGCTAACTTTCGGTGTTCTTGCGAAGCTGTGAAAGGTTAACCAACTGGTCCCTCGCATACTTTCCATGTCACTCACTTTGTTTCATCAGTAATCCACACAACCATGTGGGGAGTCGTTTACGACAGCTATCTTTCTTACAGCAAGCATGCTTTTGCGGAACCGCAGGGGTATCATGTGGGCATGCTCAGGATCCTTCCTACTGTAAGCCCTAAATCCCCAACCTTCAACTCCGAACCCTCTAAAAATGGTATCCCTAATTTCGGGAAACCCTAATCCCTGAACCCTAAATAGTAGCTTCCACTTTCCTTTCCATTATCACTATATATTCCCTATATTACTACAATTGCTAGAGGCCCCACTTCCACTTCTGCTGGAGGAAGCTTGGCCTCTGGGCCCTGGAGGCAACTTCCATTCTCTTGATTTGATGTGGGAGTTTCTCAAGTTGATGAATCCTCACAGAATCCCTAAGAGGGACCCACATTCCATACTATACGTACATAAATAGAGAATTGAACTGTGTGCATATGTATTTATATCTCCATGTAGAGGTGAAAAATCTCGACATACTCGACTTGAGGGAACTCTTGCGTTGAGATCTCCGATGTCTGAGTACCCAGACTTTCATTTGAGAGTCTTATTGCCACATCTTGGTTTGGAGATTAGAAGTTGTGCGTTGCTCGCGTTCCTCCAGTTTCTGTCGTGTGCAATACACATTTTTCGGATGAACATCACAGAAGAGCCGCGCCAGAAGCCGTCTGTGATTGTTTGAACGAGCTACTTTGGTGACAGGTGTTAGTTAGAAGAGGAATGGTTCTATCGTTTCTTGATATTCATCGTGTTTTGCTCTGCCTCCATGTCGCTCCTAGCTAGTTCTTTCGAAAGCAAAGTGCCTGGCAATCGCTTGAGCAACTTGCAAGCCTATGTCTTTAAGGAGGTGTCCCATGCACAGGGAAGCAGCGCCCAAGTTTACGGCAAAGCGTTGCAGGATATGACAGGCTTTTCTTATATGACTGTCCTGCTTTTGTTCCCTTTTATGGAGTTTAATGATTTTTGTTGGCAACGGAACCAAATGTTTGGCCCCGTTGATTTGGGAGCTTGTCATCTTTGTCTCCCTGAGCAGGAGTACGATACCATTGTCTACATGGATTCGGACATGTTGGTGGTGGGTGACATTGCTGCACTGCTCGATTTCTTGCCACAAGATGAACAGCCCCCGTCTCAGTAGCGTTCTCACGTCATGAGTGACCTCACTTCAGATCCATGTCTCATCATGTAGCGTAGCGAGCATATGCAGACAACTCAGCAGTTGCACTGGCTTCATGTTGCGAGCTCAGCAGTCCTCTGAGGTTGGCAGCAGTGCCAGCTTGCGAATGTTGGCGGTCCGAGACCTGCAATTACACCTCCGGACCTAGAGAAGGCCTTTTGTGGAGATGTAATAACCAGAAGCCATTGCTGCTCTGTGCCAGCCAGCATTCTGATTTGGAGAGAGCAAGCTCAACCAGGTGGTAGCGATGAGTTCCTTGATATTGACCCCTCCATCTCCCCAACATTCCCCATTTTCTACATATCCTTCATGGCCTTGAAATTTCCTATGCGCTCTTTACACAGTATGCCATGCCGCATGAGAGGCCTCTACGTCAATGCGGGGCTTCTTTGCTTTCGGCCAAGCAAGCTGGAGCTGGCCAAAATGTGCCAGATGCTTGCTTGCAATTGAGGAGTTTAAATATGATCATGGTTCAGGGTTTACGGGTTCAGGGTGAGGACATCCAATGACTAACAATTTTTGAGCTTGTATCCACTCCCCTTAACAGCAGCTCAGGATGTTGAAGGAGTGGAATGGTCTGGACGGGTGGCTCAGCTTGCAATTGGGATGTCTTAAGGGCAGGGATCCATGGTTGACATTTTGCAAAATTCCTACGTCACTACGTATAGTAGGTATAGTGTGCGAACTCCGCTCGTGTCGGCTCCCCTAGCAGGTCTCCTAGATAGTTGGTGCTTCCTTCTGCTCCTGCAGGTTGTTTGTGCGTAGTCGTGGCGGCTCAGTGAGGAGACATGTGGAGCCTGCGGACCAGCCTTCTCTTGACAAGGCGCTGTGCCTGGGCCGCAGGCGAGGAAACCAACTTGTTGTGCGAATGCTTGCGTCCTTTCAATTCGGTGACATGTATGTGGCACATTTTATCCAAGGCTTCTCATGTCATAGTGTTGAAGCGGTCTGTGTAGTTCTGTGGATTCGAGGCCGTTTGCTGAGCAAGATTTCCTCAACATCTACTTCCGCGGACGGATCCTGCCCCTGCCATCGGTTTTCAATGTTACCTGGCCCCAAGTTTTGCGGGTTGGGCTTAAATGTGCGGCCAGTAAGCAGAGACAGCTTTCTGTTCCCCTGAATGCTGTTGCATGCCTCGTGTCTTTAATCCTGACGAGTGGGACGATGGATTCTTCAGATTGTTATGTAAGAACATCAGATGCCCCAGCATGGTTTCGATTCCTTGGTTGGTTTCGTGGACAAGTTTGCGGTGCCACAAGTTGCTTGCACCGCCATGGACCAATGTTGAGTTATGACCTACGGAAAGCTCATTCAATCGGATCCGGTGTCGCAACTGCAAACACGAACCGACACTGCAATTTAATTGACTCACAAAAGTGTATGCCATTGCATGCAGATGCATGCAGTCCCTAGCGAGGCTTTGCAGCATGCCATGAAGAATCCAAAGCACATGGCAGACCTGGTGCTGGACAAGTGCGTGGTGCTGCACTATGTGCTGGGGAAGCTGTGGCCCAAGCTTTTGACCTGCCTCCGGCTGATGATCAGTATAACAGTATCATGGTTCTACTGGAGAAGAAAATGGAAACTACCATATTGTTTGGGATCATATGAGCCCTGGATTAAATTTGTAGTATACCCCTTAATAGGTCCCCCCAATACCATATATAGTCCCCTATAGGCCGCCCCCAACCTAAATTTAGTCCGTAGCTCATATAGGGACTGCTATCAGGATTGATTCCTTCCTCTCACTGACATTCTCACATCTCAGGCACGTTTTGTTTGAAATTCTACGGAGGCCCTGGGTTCGAGCTACGAAGCTGGAGGAAGACCTGGCAGATTTCCGTGAGATATGGTGGAGAGCGTGGCAGGACTGCTTCTGAAACCCATTAGGGTTATATTGGGGTTACATTGGGGTTATATTGGGGTACTGGAAAATAAGATTGAAACTACTATTTAGGGTTTGGATGAACACTTCTCTGGGGAAGCGGGAGCAGAGGCACTCCTACCTTGAGACACAGCTATGGCTACATCTGAAAAATCTGAGTTACTCGAAAAACTCATAGCCGGGTGCGAGACCTCGCTCAAGGAATCTGTAATTTCGAGACACCTGGCAGAAGCTGGACGTTTTTTACTCGAAGCACGTTCCCGCTGAGGGGACAGGGAGGGACTTATGTTGACATGCAATTAGTTTGGCCGGAGCTCTAGTGCCAGCATCCTCCCGAACCAACCCGCAGTTTTGTGGCTTGCTGTTAAGGAACTTGAGTTGAATCCTGATAAGGAAGCCCAATTATTGCTGCCTAGCCGTGTTGTGGGACCTAAACTCAAAGTTCCTGAGCAGCAACCCAGATTCTTCTTTGCAGCTGCCAACTGCCCAGTTGGTCTGGTGCCCAATGGATCACAGATATCGTCAAATACTGATAGTGACATTCAGCTAAATGCCAAACTGGACTCATGACATTGAATACACAGAGATCAGCTATGAGGTGGAAAACTATCACGTTGAATCCGATCAACTGTTGCTGCAAGCGGGGCTTAGAGGCAATCTTGACCTGTGCGCAACTCAAGGCAAAGGAGGGGATAGAGCAGATGCAGGATGAGGCGAGGTGCCTTCGTAGAAGACAGCGGCAGCGCGCTTGCAGGGCACAGGCTTCAAGCACTGAGGATGGCACAGCGAATTCAACTCCAGTGAAAGACTGTTCACGTCAGGAAATGAAATGACTCATGATACCGATGTCTGTCAAACAACAAGGGCACCTAGGGCATCAGCGGTTGGCTTGCTTGACAGGAGTGCGCATCCCGGGCTTACTTGCAGCCGCGCTGGTCGAGACATCGGGTACATGAGGCAGTCTAGGGATCTCACGAGAAAAGCCAGGGTTCCAAGTTTCTAGGTTAGGGAACACAAAGGGATTGCAGGATCGATGGCGTGACCTTTTGCGCACAAGGCTCTTCCACTTTACTTCGTGAAGGATTTCATCAGCGATGAAGCAGAGGTGGGCGTAAGGGATTCGGAGAAAGATGAGGGATGGGCCCAATACCCTATGTTTTGGGCTTCACAATGTGCTCGAGATGTGAACTCGATGCTGGAATTATGGCCTGACGTGGCAGTTTGAAGAGCTACTTCAACCGCTGACTGCTTGACTTGCAACCGTGCAATGTATGAGTCTCATTCTTGTCCTAAGTCTTCAACTCCCTGCACCCTCAGACCTAAACCCTAAACCCAACACATTCCAAAACCCCACCAGGCGGCATTGGTCTCCACAATTCACGGTGATGCGTTGAAGGCGGCCAGCTACTCATGTTGGTGGGTTGTCATGTGGTGATTCGTCAGAATGTGGTTTGGTGTCCGCAGAGCCCAGGTAAATGCATTTTTGTAAGTTGTAGTGAATGGATTTCAGGAGTTTCCTTCAGCTTTTTGAGGTTTCCTTGCACTCATCTGGTTATGTCCGAAGCAGGATATACCCATTTATCCCTAACAAGTAGGATCTTAGATACAGGGGCCGTAAGGCTCTAAGCCCTGAGTAGGGACCACAGCGTGAGAGCTTCTTGCATACTCCTTTCATGTGCCTTTGGCACATCATCCATCGACATGCTATGTCTGTGGAGCAAAGCGGTCTTGGATAGCGGATGCTTGATGGCAATGATCAGCATTGGCGCTGCGTGCGGGTACGAGTTGAGTTGACTGTTTGCATGACCCCAGGAATCCCCAGCTGGACACCCTAATGCACCCTGTACACACTCGATCCTGTTTGAAATGAAGCTTCTGAACACAAATTTGCACGGCCCATGTCAAGTGTGCCAGGGGAGATGGGCTCAACTGAGACGGCGGCGTTTCATGTGCCTTGGAGGTTCGCATCGATTATTACAGCTTTTATCGCAGCCTTCATCCATATTCGACCATACTGCTTTCTGGACTCGCTTATAGTCATCCTAGAAGCACCCATTGCATTCTGACTGGCATTGCTGTCGTTATGGCGAAGGTGTTTATTGCTAGTCGTGGTCGTTTCTATCGCTATGCTTTCGGCGCTTTTCATTAAACATCATGCTTCTTGCTTTTATTGCCAGTCCGTGATGTCCATGTGGTAGTTTCCCAAAATAGGGGGACCCCAAAATAGACCCCAATATATTATAATCCTTATTATGGGGACCCCCAAAAAGGTACAAATAATTTGGGGAAACCCCCATGTAAGGGGCGTCTTTGCAGGTGTGCCTCACCCAGATGGCGCCATCTGCGAGGAGCTTCCCGACCCTGTCGCTCAGCTTGCCGCCAATCTGGTTCGGGCTGGTGCCGCAGAAGGAGCTCCAAGGGTTCGGAAACGTTCAGAGGTAGGGTGTTTCTTTTGGTTACCTGTAGCAGGTGGTGAGCTCATCCCATGTTTCTGACCCCCTTCTGGCTGTTGCATCTGCGATGACCATGGCCCTCCTTACCGCACAGGCGTGTCGAATCAGTGCTTCATCAACAGCTACGTGCCAGGAGAGGGCATTGATGCTCACTGTGACTTGACCTGGTAGAGATGAAAGGTTCTCCACGAATCCTCGGGACGGAAAAGCCTCAGGGCTCTTTCGGCTTGAAATTGCTTGTGATCAGAACGATCAGGTGATGGGCCACAATTTCAGCCGGAGGTGGCCATCCTCACGTTGGAAGGCTCCGCGCTGCTCCACTTTAGCCTCGTAGAGAAGAAGGCCACCTTGTCTTGGGTCTTCTTACTGGTTCTCAGTAGGGAATAGGGGAACATCATCCCTATGCAATATATCCCCATTTTCCTTACTAAGAACCAGTAAGTTGTCTTGGGTCTTGAAGTTGTAGATTCCACAAGGATGGATCTTTCCAGGAATATCCGCATCTACCTCCGCGCTTGGAGGCCTTGGCTTGCAGATCTTGCAGTAAAAGCGACTGAGTTTTGCTGGTTTCCAGCAGTGTCTGTATGAGGTTCTGCTGCAGCCAAGATCTTTGCTGGTGATGAAGGGTGAGGCTTACCACCTCTACGTCCATCGCATTGATCATGCCAAGGCAGATGCTCAGATGCAGATGTAGGTCTCCTAAGCTTTGTCACTCTGCAATGTCATACATGACTAGCATGTTGGAGGTGGACACCACGAGGCTCTGGAAGTTCTGTGCTGTTGATGGTCATAAGGCTGTCTTGCTTTCTTCTGGTATCCAGGTGTCTATATGCCCCTAAGGTTGTGGGTATGTGTAGGTACTGTGCTTGATATTTCTTTAGAAGTCTGGGAAGGGATGGTCACGAAGTCCCCCGTGCACAGCGTCGAACCTCCCTGACTCTACGGCGGCTGGCTCATGTTCGGCTGGAGAGCAAGGCAAGGCCGGCGTAGTGTTTTCCTGGGACGCTTGGGGTGATGACCACTAGGAAATTTGTAGCTTGATTTTGAGGGGCCACCAATTCAGAGAATCTTGCGGAGTCACCGCCTTGCTGCTTTGGAGGACGTCAGGGACGAGGCGCAGCGACGCGCCCGTGAACTGCAATGGAGCTGGTTTGCTTCCCAGCTGAGCGAGTTTGACTAGCCAACAAGCTACATGTGCAGCACGTTTGCACTGCTGGGTTCACCGAGCGCTCGGTGCGACAGAAAGATGCGCTGCCTGCTCTCTTCTCAGACCTGTACGACAAACGTGAGCCTTCAATCCTTGAGCCTTGAGCCCATGAAGTGTGAATCCTTGACAGGAAATGGAGGAACTGCGTTGCCAGCATGCCTTGCAGGCCATTGTACAGTGGTTGAAATCGGAGCTTTCGGGGGCAGCACGGCGCATGTCCAAAATCTGAAGGTCAAATCTGGCTGCAGCAATTGTGAGCATGGCATCTTCAAAGAGAAATGGATTTTTCCAGAAACGGGGAGACCCCAATAGGGACCCCAAAATACTAGAATCCTCGTTATGAGGACCCCCAAAAGAAAGCTCTGAAGGGAAAACCTGGCAGGTGGCTGAGCTTGAGCGCGCCAGAAGAGAGCAGGCGTCCTGCTTTACACTGCCTTTCCTCCTTTTCATTGCTTGCAGCATCCTGCTATGCGGGAGTTCAGAGACTAATACATCTTATCTACCCATCTCCATGGGAGATGTTAGTGTTCTCGAACTGCGCAGATCACCTGGTATGAGTTCGCAGTGAATTTCATCTTGACTATGACAATGGCTTGGATTGTGCTGATGCAGGTTGACGAGCTGAAGCGTTCCAATGGGGAGGCAGCTGCACTTGGGAGCGTCTGGGAGCAAAGGAATGGAGGGTTGTTCGCTCGGTGGCAGGAGTTAGACCAGCTCCGCTCCGCTTTGGACTCAGCCCGTTGGCAGGCGGGCTGAGGACTTTGTGTGCCAAGAGAACTTTAGTGCACCATCTACAGCCGTATGAGTGACAGGCTGATGTCTACGTCCGTGAGCACCAGGCTGCGGACCTCAACTGGGCAACCTGTGGCAGTTGTCTCTGCTTGCTATGCATGCAGGATGCTGTCCGTGAAATCTGCCTCAGGCCTGGCATTGTCAGTTGCATCTGTATATTGACCTTGGCAGTTCACCTCAGGCAACGAGAGAATGCTCGCTTGGCAAAGAAACATAGCGAGACACGCCAAGAGGTGCCAAACCCAGCTCAAGTCACTGCGGTAGGGGCAATGCTGCTGTGTGGGAGAATGTGGATAACGTGGCCTTCGTATGCAGTGAACGGACGGATTTCTTGAGCTTATACACGATGCAAGAGGGCTTCCCAGTGCAGTACCAAGGTTTCCTAAGGAATTCTGTTTGTGTAAATCCGGGGCTGCTTCTTCTTAGACTCGAAATGCGATATCTCATAAGGCGATATTAACAGTATACAGCAGTTTTGTTGCTCACAGCTCTTCTCCTGCTTTCCGCTCAGAAGGCACTTGGGATCACCCTGAAGTCAAGGGGCGAGCTCTCGGATACCTTGTGGTGACAATTCCTGTAGGCTGGGCCCAGAAAAACCTAAACACCAGAAACCCATGAATCCTTAAGCTCACAAAGACCAAGCCTATTAAGCCATTGAACCATCAAACCCCAGGTCTCTGAGTCGTAGACTTGAAGCCCGAAACCTTATACCCTGAACCCTAGACCGGTGGAAGTCAAAAGGTAAAAGCGCGGAAAACCAAAGGGCCGAAAGGGGTCCGATAAACAAGCTGAATCCTAAATCAAACGCTGGGATCCTTGACCCCCTTAGTTCATACAGGGCTTCTATGGGGATAATGGAAAAGAAAATGGAAAGTACTATTATAGTATACTGGAGGTATATGGGGATAATGAACAAGAAAATGGAACTATGGTATTTTGGGGTCATATATTATTGGGCCCTAAACCTTAAACCCTAAACCCTAGGGGTTCTACAGGGATTTAGCAAGGCCCTGGAGCTGGCGGTCCGCCTCGAGGCCCTGAAGGCCGCTGAGGCTTCCGCCTTTCCTCCAGCAGCTCAAAGTTTGGGGTTTTTCATAGGGGTTAAACTACTATTTAGGGTTTATAGTCCCCCTTAGGTAGATGGAATATGGTTTTGGGTATATAATAATAGGATCCCCATATACCCCATATTCTATCTACTTAAGGGGGACTCTAGGGCTTTGGGATGGTTTAAGGCCATGGGCTTTATGGATTTAGGATAGTTTAGGGCTTCGGGCTTTTGGGGTCTAGGAGTTCTGGGTTTGGGTTTTTAGCGGCTAGAGTTTAGGCTTCAGATTTAGAATTGGAGTGGTGTGGGGGTTTCGCAAGATCGGGGTGCTTTGAAGGGGTATTTAGGGTTTGTCAAGCTGCGATGCCTTTGCAGACCCCAGAATATACAGGGATTGCATGAGGATCACGTCTGTGAGCAACGAAGTTATCCTTGCCGTCTGAAGGGATTCTTGCTGGGTGTTCCTAGTTGTGAGACATGTATGAAAGTACAGTCAACCTTAAGTAGATAGAATATGGCTTTGGGGTATATTATAGTCAGATCCCCATATACCCCATATTCTATCTACTTCAGGGGGACTATATACGCCTGAAGTTATCGAAGGAAGCTTGTCTCTTTGAGCTGGCCTGACAGGGCCCAAGTCAGGTTGGGTCAGATTGTGGTGATGGGTCATATAGGGATGATAGGGGTTATATAGGGGATTCATAGGGATACTGGAAAAGAAAATGGAAGCTACTAGAATGGGTTATATTGGGATTATATTCTTCCCTGTGGAGTGAAGTGAGGATGGGTCAGAGAATCGGCCCCTTCTTCCATCACGGAAGAATCTATGTCACAGTCCTAGGTTGCTGTTAGTGAACTTAAGCTGCTATAACAAGGAAACACTATTATTTACTATACACCCATATTATGGTGACTTAATGTAAGTTTACTAACAGCAACCCAGATTATCAATCAGGAGCACGTGAAGGATGATTCTTGCACCTGTCAAGTGTGTTTTTTTGGTAAGAAGGGCCCAGTTGGAATGGCTGGGAACAGACCTTGCAACTAACGTTCAGGAGCTGACGACGGCATCAACATGAAATTGATAAGAGCCACTCATCACGGAATTGTCTTTGTGGCAGCCGATGGGGGTGCAGATAGCACGGTCTGATGACAAGAAGACTCAAATTGCCGTGTCATGCTTCGGGAGATCTTTCAACATCCGCAGCGGCTCCGTGATCAAGTGCGTTGTGAAGATGTGTTTGTGGATGGCCCATTTCTAAGCAGGAAGGATGTTGTCCATGTTGTCCTCTGGCAGACCACACACGCACAGTAGGCCTCTGAACGTCGTGCCTTGCCATGGCTGTCGGAGAAACCCCTGAGGGAACAAACGCCCTGGGCCCAAAAGCGGATCCTGCACAGGCGAATGGCTCCTGTGGCTATCCGGACGTCTCGACAGAGCTGATCAAGCATGATTCGAACATGGGGGTAGACGCGGCAAAGACCCTGACAGCTGCCCCGAAGGAAATCTTGAATCCGGATGCCAAGGATGCCGACAAGACGAAGTGCCCCAAGGTGTACCCAGATGTGTCCATGCAGGCTGGTAAGGTCGGCACAAGTGAGCCAGAAGCTGCAGAAGTTGATGCCAAGCAAGACGCTACTGGTGAACCGCCGGCAGATGCCGCATTGAATCGCCAAGATGCCAAGACCTGTCGCGGAGAAGCAAGCCCTCCCGCAGATTCCCTCCGCAGAGGTGGCTCAGGGTTTGCACCCCTCCACTTGCATTGGGGTTTCTAGTTGTGGGGCTGGGCGAATGCGCACCTAGCTGGAAGTCATCGGCCATGCAAAAGACAACTTGAACAACTGGCACCTGTGAAGTTGGATTGTTTTTCGTTCCAGTCAGGTCCCTGTGCAAACACCCAAGATCAAAGGTCAAAAGCTCTTTCCACACACTGTGCTGCCCTGCCGTGGTAGCTAGACAGCTAGAGACGCTGACAGATGGTGAGACTGCGTACTGTTCAACGATACCCCAGGGGTTGTTCGTGATTCGCAGGCCAACAGGAAAGCCAGCTGTCCGCGTGCTTCAATCTTCCAGACGTGACGGAGACTTTGGGGGCCGCGTGCTGCGACCCAGCACTCCTCGCGCGGCTGTTTGGAGCAAACAAGCTTGCTGTGATCTTGCTTTCTGCTAGTACTAGTAACTGGATTCCAAACATTTCATGCTTTTGGCTGACTCAGGTTGGGGATGGCTGATGCCTCCTTGCACCGCATCATCCTATCGCGCAGCTTTGCCGAACGGCGAGCGCAGGACTTCTGCGAGAACGGCATGACTTGGGCAGCTGGGTGTACCAGCCTTGAGCAGCTGCAGGTGGGCATCAAAGTTTCGGAAGTCTGCTCGTCAGACAGCCTGAACCACTTGTACTTCGAATACGGAGGCGGTGTCAATTTGCTAGAAGAGACCAAGCAGCTTGTCCATGCGGCAGCTCTGTTCGTTCAAAAGCATCCTCGGCTGCGGCTGCACGTGGATGCACACGCTGGCGTTGGGGCACCAAGAGGGATTGCAACCAGCACTTCCCGCCGACGAGCACAGTGTGTGGTTCAAGAACTCATGGTACTTGGAGTTGAAGCCGAGGCTGTGTCAACCACTTCCTGGGGAAGGAAGGTTGCCAGTGTTTGGACCGAGCCCGAGGGAAGTGCAGCCGCACGGGCTGAGCTCTACTTTCGCTTGGATGGCAAGGAGTTCCCTACTCGTCCTGAGCACTACCAAGAGGTTCCGGAGACGAAGCGACCAGCCCCAGACGATGCTGACGCTGATGCAGGAGACTCCTCTGATTCCGACGACCATCCGAATGTGAGACGGCACCGCATGCTTGCCATGCTAAGGGCCTTGGGATATCCAGTGCAAATTGTCTACCGCAATCCAGAGAACGTTCCTCTCCTGGCCAGGCAGGAAACCTCGTCCTCCGATCAGGAGACGGAGAGTTGAGAGCTGAGGAGAACTGAGGAGAGCCGTGGAGGAGCCCTGGACTCGACTGAGGATGGCCAGTTGACAGTGTCCAGTCTTAGTATTAAGCCTAGGTGAAGGGCGTGTAGCTCTTGCCAGGTCAACTTTGTGCATAGCCAGCACTACATGTACATAACACCACTAGGACCCAGGATTTTACATCAGCCTTTCCGAGAGCTTCGTGCAGAAAACGAACTTGAGCTGTCTGTGCGCAGTTCGCATCAGCATTGCAGCATTGCGCTTTTTGCCGTCTTCATGGTATGATGGCCACCACCATCCTCATCATCATCCTCATCATCATCCCCATCGTCATGAGCACGATGATGATCTTCATCGTCATCACTACCGTGAATGTAGTCAGCATTGTCATCTTTGAATGACGATGAGATCTGTGATGATACTGATGGTGCAGAACCACAGCACAATTATAATTCCTCCTCCAACTTCGACGGCGACAGCGATTACTGCTATTGAGAACGCTATACTCACCACCTCTGATGCCACACTACAAGTATCTCAATCGCTACAAATCCCGTCACCACGAGCACTACCGTGACCACCTGCCGGGAGCTTTTTTGTCTTGGTTGCAGGCTGGGGCGCCTGCACGGCAGGCTGAGCTGCAGGCTGCAGGGATCTCGGAGCTGCAGTGAGATTCGCCAGGGTTCCCAGTTGCTGTACCTATAATGCACATACTTGTACATATGTATGTACGATACATATACAGTACTCAGAAGTACACAGACATTTTCCAACATACGCTGCTTGTCCACTATCGGGGGTTAGTGAGCTAGATGATAGTTCGGAAGGACTCTTGAAACAGGGCTGAAGCAGTCTCCGCCTCCCTACTTGGTACAGTATTGCAATTGGTTTCCACACGAGGCAAGAATCATTGGGGGAACCCAAATGACCAAATACTTCTTGTGCCGCCTGCTCCAGGTGCGCCACCGCTACGCCCTGTTGCAGCAGACGGCTGCAGAGTGGAGAGAGGCCACGATGAAGTTGTACATGGACGTGCAGCGCACTGTTGAAGTTGGATGTATGCGACAGTGAAAATGAGTCTTGCAGGTAAGGGATGTAAGAGAAGCCAAACGCCGCACCATGTTCTGGCTACAACCCACCGAGACAGGCTCTCATACGGAAGCAGGGCGACTGCGATCTCTGGCGGCGCCGCGCAGCACGCGCGCCCTGTTAATTTCAGCCAGTACGCTATCAAGCTGTGCTGTTGCTCTTTGAAGGGGTTCCCATCCGGTGTCTTGAGAACAGACCTCGTGCGGTATGCGCACATGCGGTCTTGTTTGGTCTTGCCAGCGGGAAAGCCAGGAGTCAAAGGGTATAGCCGTACGTCGCGATGACGCGGAGCTTCAGGTGGGCGAGCAGCAAAGGTCTGCACTCAACATTGTGTTGTTCTTTGACGTGGTTTGAAGGCTGAAATTCAAAGCCTGGTTGCTGCGCCAATGTTCAGGCTGGGTTGAGTCGACTTGCTAAGCCGTTACCTGGAGAGCATGCCCATATTGCGATGCCTGTCAGTCCTACGCGTGGTTACTGGGGCGAGGCGTGCATCCTCCGATGTCCGGCCTTTCCTTGCAGCCTGAGGGCAGTACATCAAGGGCACTCTGCTCTTCTTTCGAAGGCCTTCGGTGCTGAGAGGCAAACGCCAAACGGCGCAAGTCGGGAACTCGGACAGGCGGAGTGTCATGAACGGGTTCGGGCTCAGTTGCTGGAAGGTCCGGCGGGTCAAGACGACAGCTAGGTTCTCAGAAATTTTCAAGGATGAGCTGGACCCGTGAATGCGTTGCTGTCGACTGCAGAGTTCGTCTGGGCTGCCAGGCCGGATTCCCGCGTCCTGGGCTGCATGGCAGGTACGGACTCCCACCAGGCAGCATGTCGACGCGTTAATGGAACTTGGTGTACTTCGGGGCTTGAAACGTGAGAATCCTGACAGGCGTGCTGTGCCTCTGCAGTCACCCTTGTGGAGACGTCCGGCGCGGCGAGGTAGGTCACTTGAGGCGACCAGGCCGGCATGCACTTCAAGCAAAACATGCTTCACAGTCGCAGCAGTTGCTGCCGGAAGTGAGTTGCTGGTTCTGTCTGCGGGGCTGAGCGCTTAAGTAGTGAACATTGCATGATATTAGTATTGTATATATATATATACATTACTGTTATTAGGGTTTGGGGTTGAGGAATAACATTGAACTTAGGCGCTTGGCCGCTTCCGCGTCTCAACCGCGTCGCTGCCCTAAGCACACCTTTGTCAGCATAAGGACCTTCCTCTAAAGCATATTATCGTGTAATATCATGATATAAGATTATAGAAGCAGCTGTTGGAAGGTGTGCATTTTGTGATGTTGCGGTTCCTTGCTCTTGCCCCATAGTTTAACGTTCTTCATATTGCAGGCACCAGAGCTGCAGGCCCCGATTGGCCATGTTGCAGACTTCAAGGGTATCAATGGTATTCCATATGTGTTATTCTCAAAAATTACGGGCCCCTTTTGTTTATACATTGTAGTACGGCACCTAATATTTATGAGTACCAAAATGGGACCCCACTGTTGGGAACCACCCATATACACCTTGGTATCAGATTCAGGTTTAGCTGCAGACCCGCGCTCGCCGCCGGCGCCTCAGAGCGGTTCCTTGAAACCGATGTTCGCAGAAAAAGGCCAAGCAATTGGGGAAGCGCAATTTCTCCAATGCTGGCAGGGGCAAAGTATTTGCCCCAATTGTTTAGCAGCGGGGTAACCTTTTTTCCCCAATTATTGAGGTCTCCGCACCCAGCCGGCGAGGTTGGACCAATCTTGGCTTGCTTTGCCTTTCATCACGGTTAGGCTTTGAGAAGTTGATTTTCGCTGCGCCTAGGGATCAAACCTTAGATTCCCAAGAGTCAGGCAGCAAAAGCATCGTCAAACCAGAAGGACATGCGTAGGTCAGCTAGAGATTCAGTGCAGCTGTGCCCCGGGAAGAGCGGCAGCCTCAACTGCCTTCAAAGTCTCTCTTCAACGTGATGTTCATTTTGTTCGCAAACAAGCGTGTCTCCCACACGGCTATGCGTAGTCCAGCTGCAGCCCATGGCCCTTGAGTTGGACCGATGCTTGAGTTGGTATTTCGAATCGTAATCGTGCCCATGCCTCAGAGACGTGGCGCTGCTTGAGTTGTTTTGGTGAGTTGCCCTGTCTGTGCTGAGGTGGCTGGTGCCTGGGGGTGCGTTGGCTGCTGGGGTCTCTGTGGATTTGTACCTCGGACTTGGGTGCGATAGTAACTTCTTAATGTGAGCTGCTGAGTAGGCCAGCAAGAAAGCCCTGTCGCTAAATCTTGTTCCCAAAAGCAAGCACCAACCATGTAATCCAATAATCCAACCTAAGATCTAGAACACCGCTCTTGCTATTAATGCAGGCTCACACTCCTCCTGTCCGTGGGTGCAACCTTGATTGAAATCTGGCTATGGATTTCAGCGCTTACAAGCTCCAAACGTCGGTCGCCGCCGTGGCGCACATTTTTCCTGCGACTTGCTTGCTTATGTACGCTGCAGAGCCTTGGCGTCACAAGTGGTCCAAGCAGCTTCTGAACTTTGTGTCTGAGACCTTCTTGCGAGCCTCCGGATTACATAGGTAGCATGCCAGTGCTCAGGATTTGGTCGCTGTTGCTACATGAGAGTATGCGCCCTGACGACCATGATGATCCGCACCAGCCAGAATCCATACAACAAACTGGAACCTTTGACGGCCCCAAGCCTGTAATGCCAGCGGTGCGAGGTTCGAAGGCCTGCGTCGGACATGCTTGTTTTCCATGCCGGCAGCTTCAACTCAGAAGCCACTCTTTCATTCCAGAAGTTCTACTGTAGGAAGTTGGAGCAATCCTCAATCAATCCCAAGATAGGCATGCAGTGCCAGCTGTGGATTGAGGTGGTGCAAGGCAGCTGCTAAACCCCTCCCTCCCATGAACGTAGCACCCCTGCCCCAACATTCTTGAATTACTTATGATCCCCATTATCCCTTCCTATGTTTGGGTTATATTGGAGTTATATTGGGATACTGGAAACTAAAATGGAAACTACTACAATATTGGGGTTATATGAGCTATAGTCTAAACTCCCCCATTATCCCATTATAACATAGTAGTTTCCATTTTCTTTTCCATTATCCCTATATAACCCTAAACCCTAAACCCTATACTATGGTAGTTTCCATTTCCTTTTCCATTATCCCTATCTAACCCCTATTATCGCTTGAAAAATTTTCTGCGCAGGCAAAGTCCCCGGTGGCGCCACCAAAGATGTCGGCACCATCTCCTTCACCTCGGCCTCTGGCAGCTGTTGAGGAGGCCAGGACCAGAGGGTTTCAGAGAATCCATATTAGTGTCACTATTATCATTAATGTTACTAGTATTGTTATTCATTATGTGGTTCCCGAACATAGGGCCCCAATATAGACCCGAATGTATTATATACCTCATTATAAGAAGCCCGCAAGAAAGACCCCTTCTAAATTTCGGAAACCCTAAACCCGAGGTACATCCTGTACAACCGCATACATAGGTATCTCTAGAACGATAATCCAACAGTATCTGTAAATGGACCCCTAAATTCAAACCCCCCAACCTCAATAAACCCATGTACAAAGTCAGTTTCCTTTTCATTTTAATTCTCTCTTCCATTTGATTCTCCATTATCGGGGCAATAGCCCTAAACCTTAAACCCTTATGTGATCCCTTTTTGCCCTATATACTAGTTGCTCCCTAGGCATTCCTGTAGACCCTAAAGCCTCAAGCTTGTGACAGATAGAAATTGTATGTTCGCGCTTAATTATTTTTTCAGATATGCAAGCGCAAGAAGAGTTAACGCAAATTGAGCTTCGGACGATTCACTGAAATCAAAAGAACAAGAGGGCAGAGAATTTGTGTAGGTCTGTCTTGCACCGATAGCCCCCGAAATTTGAGCCTCGAAGCCAAAGAGCCTCCCTAGAGATTTCCCTAATGTTGGACAATTTTGGCAGCGATTTTTCGTCGCCCAAAGGACCAATCGTGACCCAACAATCTAGCCTCTTTAGGAGTTTCCATTTGACAGTGTGGGGTCATTTTGGCAATTTTTTGGTAACAATTTCAAAAAAAGGAAATTTTGGTCATTTGTGGCAATTTGGGGATCCCCAAACCCCAAGATTTGGGCCCCAAAGCCTAAGGGCCTCTCTGTGGATTTCTCCCCACTTTGGGGCAATCTTGGCGAACGATGGTCACCTGAAAATTGCATGTGTGATTATTTTTGGCAAATTTGGACCCGCCCATACTCCCAATTTTGGGCCCAAAGCCTTTTCAGGATTCAATCTTGGCCATCCGCGAGACTGGCAAATTTAGGTCATTCTTGGCGAATTTGGGAACCTTAAACTCCAAATTTGGATTTCCCACATTTCAGGTAGTGTTGGCGATTCTTTTGCAATTGCAACAGGTTTTTCTTGGACCCCCAAAACCCTTGGTGAACATTTGGTAGTTTCCCAAAATTAGGGTACCCCAATATAGACCCTAATATACTATAGTCCTTATTATGGGGACCCCCAAAAAGGTACCCCTAATTTGGGGAAACCCCCATTTAGGCGTTTTCGTAAGGCTCAGGGCTGGACAGGCTTCGAAAAAAGCTGAGAAGCAGGGTTGGGCAAAACCCAAAAATCCCTTGATTGAGGAAGATGTCCAAGTCAGTCTTAAAACAGAAGCTCTGTCAAGAGTCGAAACCAATTCGCCCAAAAGTCGCTCAAAACTCCCAACCTGAAC
>CAJNIZ010011403.1:0-14678 GCA_905231905.1 Symbiodinium pilosum | reverse complement strand
AGGAGAGGGAGGTGGGCAAAGAGGCCTCAGGGAACACCAAATATGGGCCGCACAGAGCTCCTAAATGCAAGCTACTTGTCCATGTGCACTTCTTCCTGGTTGCCATCGGACCGAATGCCGCAGTCAAGTATTTACAGAAACTTCGGACAAGCTTAGAACACGGCCAACTACGATCCAATCCAACACTGGGTTCCATCAGCATGTCGTTAACCCCCAATATAACCCTAATATTTCCCTAATCTAACCCTAATCTACCCTAATATTACCCCAACATAACCCTAATATAATCTTAATGTCATCCCAATATAGCCCCATTTTTGAAACTCCAACTTAGGTCCACAACCTCGATGGCATGAAGACTTCATGCGGCTCATTGCCGAGAACTACCGTCGGATGGTCATACCTCAGATTACCGCACTGGATACTGGGTTGCTGTTGAGGAACTTAAGCTAAGTTACCGTTTAGGGATTAAGTTGCCACATCGGGTATTTTGCAGTAGTTAATATGGTTTCCCCAATATAGTAACTGAAATTAAGTTCCATAACAGCAGCCCAGGATATTGACACGTGGACCCAGATCGGCCGTGGCGGCGGCATGTCCAAATGCTATCTCACGTGGGACGGCGACTTCAAGTGGGGCGGCCCCTGGGTCTTGAGATGGTAGGGTAATTGCTGTGCTCAGCATTTCGTTAGCCAAGCAAAGTCATAGATAATATCCGCACGGTAGCAGGAAGTAGTATTGATCTTGCCACACTACAGCAATGCTTCATCCGTTCAAGAATTCTGCAACGATTGCAGCATTCAATGAGTGCTACAAAGCACAGTGCACACCTTGAGCTTTTAGCTGTATGGGAACGTCCATAGGCAACTCACCGCAGCTCAGGAACTGACGACATGTACATGGGGATGCTGTCCGGTGGCCTGGCTGGCATGTCGCGCCACTGGTGGGACGAAAGTGGAGGATATGACGACAAGATGCTGGGCTGGGGTGGCGAGAATATCGATCAAGGTGTGCGTATGTGGGTGTGCGGTGGCGAGATTGTTGCTGCTCCGAATTCCCAAGTGGCGCATATGTGGCGAACTGGGTCTGCAAAGACGAGCGCCCGCTACAGGCATGTTGGCGACACAATCTACAACCGTGCCAGGCTGGGGTCAGTACAAGACTGAAAGAAACTTTGAGATTTTTCGATGCCCTATTTTGCCGAGCAGCGTGCTTCAGGGTCACAAGTCACAACCATCACCGTGCCAGGGCGATCAACGCATGGCTGCAGGAGTTTAGCGCCAAGTTGGACGATTATCCAACCTTTGCGCATCGCAAGAGCTCTGGTGGCCCCAACTGGTTTGGGGAGCGGCACTGAGTTGCTACAAAGCCGGCGCAAAGTGGGAAAAGTGCTCTCATGCTGCCTTTTCTCAGGACATGACCACCTTCAACAACGTCAAAAAGCGGCTAAACGGCTGCAGACCCTTCGCGTGGTACCTGAAGCGCTTCAAGGTAGTCTATGAAGATGCGGGTCTCATTCCCCCAGAGATCTTCATGATCCGAGAGGACTGCTGCAGGTTGAACTGCGCCCCAAGCAGTCACTATGGTTGAAACCCCTAAACCCTAAACCCTTGTAGGGGACCGGATCCTGTCATACCCGATTCTTGGCCGTGGTGTCGGAGGAGCAAAGTGGGCTTTGCCTACGTTTCATGGGTGGAGCAGGGACTAGTGGATCTGGATCTGAGGGAGTGAGGCCCCTGCTTTGCTGGGTTCTGCAATGTGTCCTGCTTGCCCGTTGAAATGGTTTACTGGTTTTGCAAGTGGCAGAGGTGGAGTAAGTATAGCGGCTTGAAAGGGTTTGGTTTCTGCTGAGGCCACTTAGTCTGCCTTTGTTGCTTGTGCAGTTTTCAGGCTTGAGAATTGCGATTCCAATAACCACCGCTTCTTCTGGCATTTGGGGAATCGCAACAAGACGCCTGGAAAGCATTGCGCATCCTTCACCTGGCCCCTCGGGAAATTCCTGCTGTTGATGTTGTGTGCTAAGGAAGACCAAGCCAGCTCCTCAGTCTCCCTAACAATCAAGCTTGTCTCACACCCTCTTGATTCATGGATGACAGTGACTTCTTACAGGATTTGTGAGATATATGGGTGGTTGTCAAAATTATGGTCCCCTTTCGGGTCCCTATTATAATACGGCACCTAATATTTAGGGTACCCCAAAAGGGACCATAATTTTGACAACCAGCCATATAGCTTCATGTGAGCACGCATCCTTTCAGGAAATGCTGCAGTGGTTTGCGAGCCTGGAACACAGACCAATGCCTTCAGGACTCCTCTGCCTCTGCCTTGATATGCTGCTTCGTTGTGCGCCCCCGTCTTGAGCGGGACCTTCCATGCAATTGCACTATCAGCCAGTTTGGTTGCCCAATGCCGCAGACAACAAGAAGAGGGGGAGAGGGTTGCAGGAAAGGAAGGGCGGGAAGGATTGCAGGGAGGGAGGGAGGTAGTGAGGGAGCAAGGGAGGAGGCTGGGAGGGAAGGAAGCGAGGAGGAGAAAGACAAGGAGGAAGAAGAAGAAGCAGAAGCGAAAGAAGAGGACAACGCAGAAGGGCAGAAAGAGAAAGAAGAGAGCAACAGTATGAGCCTAGCGGCGCTTAATAACTTTGCAGCAACTTCCGACCCAGAGAGCGTTGCACGCAGCTGCTCGCGAGGGTGGCCAGTCTGGTGGACGCGGTGTGACCGGCATATGTGCCTGATATGCACTCTAATCTGTCAGGACTTTGAATGTCAAGTTATGCTGGATGTCATACACAGCCGGCGCCTGCCAAGGCGAGCTTTCTGGAACGAACCCAACACAAGCTTGGTCTTTGACCAGTGATGCTCGTCTCGCAATGAAACACATGGACGCAATTTTGCAAGTCCTTGTTGACAGCTGGAGGAATGAGGCTACGGGACTGCCCATGGTGTTCTCGTATGTACAGGGGAGGTTTCAGATCAAACTAGATCAGCTTTTCATCCGAATTCAGTTCAGGCGATTTGGATGGATAGTTGGGTAGATATCGAGTACAGCAACCACTGTTGACATCCTTTCCGAATCACGGAATGTGCTTCCCGGACCTCCATGCTGTGCAGGGCAATCATTAACTTTGTATTGATCCCTGGACCCGTCCTGAGCAATAAGGATCTGTCTGGCCTGGTTTCTAACGGCTACAAGAGGTAAGCAACATTAATCAACGTCAATTACTCGGCTTAGCGAAGAAGCCAATCACTGCCCGTCATAGTCGAAAATCCCAATAAGTTTGGCCCAGTAGCTTCCACTCAGTTTCCTACGTTTTCTCTGACTTTCTATTTGAGTATCTATTAGTGATCCGCGTCGTATTGTCACCATGTAATCCCTAGCACTAGATCACACTATATCAACCATATGTAATCCCTATTTGTTCGGAGATTGTTTATGCCAAGGCATGGCCAGGGTCACCAACGGCATCCTTCAGCATATGTAGAGCTTCCTAAGCCTGTAGTCCCTGATGCAGGCAAGAACTGCTGTTCAAGATAAGACAATCTGCGTGGTGCAATAGCCCTAAACGCTAAACTTCAAACTCTGAGCCCCAAACTTTGAACCTCGACAAACGGTCCCATTAGAAAATAGTCCTGAACCCCAAACCCTAAACCCCTAAACCCTAAACCCCAAACCCTAAACCCTAAACCCCTAAACTGTAAATCCCCAAGGGCCTAAACCTTGACATTTCCACAGAGCTCCCTGACTAAGGATGGCCTCCTGAAGAAGGGAGCCTCCTGCCTGGGACCAGCCAACACCATGACTCCGGGCTTGAGGGAGGCGGCGTGGAGCCGTTTTTGTCAGTAGACTCTGTAGGGAGAATGGAAAAGAAAATGTAAACTACAGGAATTATAGGGGTTATGGGGATTTTAGGGTATACATATGTGGGGAATATAGGGAGCATGGAAAAACAAAATGGAAACTAATATTATAATAGGGTCTATCTAGGGATAACGAAAAAGAACATGAACACTTCTATAGTGTATTCGGGTTTAGGGTTTAGGGTTCTATAGGGGTGTACTGGGGTCATATAGGGGTAACGGAAAAATGGAAGCTCCTTTAGGGTTCAGGGTTTCCCAATATGAGGGGTACCTTTCTTGGGCTGTCCCCCATAATAAGGATTGTGTTAGTTTAGCTAAATTGGGATTCCCCTATTGATAGAATTTTTCCAACTTGGGATACCCCGGGTGGCGGATTATGAGGAGAGTGGTCTCCCTCAAGGATTTCATGGGAATTTCTGTGACAGGCATCCTTATCGGGGCTTAGGGTTCAACCTCTAAACTCTAACCTGAATCCTAAACATTAAGGGGTGTGGAGTGAGGGTCTAGGGACGGTCTGGGGATTCGTGTTTGCAGTTCAGGGTTTTGTGGGTTCTGGGATGGCTTCCTGCAGGGTCCAGGAATCAGGAAACGGCATGCAAAATTTTAGTACTGGCTCCAATGGGGTGACTTTAGGCTTCATGCCTATCAGAAACCGTAGTGCATGTTTACTGTAATTCCGTAGTATCCGCGGGACATATTTGCCAAATGGTTGGGGATAGAGTTCCTCATCATACTGCATTTTGATCCCTGCCGATTCCTTCATGAACTGTGGTACCGTGCTCTGACCCTAAACAGAACTACAGGACTTGTTGTTGCAGCTTACATGAGTCGTAACTAACGCCGAGAATTTGGGACAATGAGGCAGGGAGGTTCTCGATGAACGAGGCTGCTGCTGCTTTGTCATCATGCTTGTGTAGTGAATCCATCATTGCAGTGCCACACTAGAACAGGGAGACCAAACTCGCGGCACCCTCACATGGCTTTGGATCATTCATTAAGATACCTCAGAAACGGCTCGTCCTTCGAGTTGCTTCCAGATCATTCTTGAACGCACCCTAACATGTATTCTACTTAATTCGTATGTGCGCGCAGATATGGTTCACGCACATTGTGGTCGGATTGTGAGTACCCAAGTTAGATCAGCATTGCAGTATTCTGATCTCTTTGCAACATTCCATTTCTTGCCTTGCACTTGGAACATACAACCACCCTGCATGCCGGACTCATAGCTACTTCAACCCCCCCCAAACTAATTACCCTGGAAACCCTCACACAGGCCTCTTCTTAATTTATAGTGTCCTTCGTAGCTCCTTTTCAGGCCAGCGCTCTTTTCGGGCCCTATTTGGCCCTACATCGGGAAAAACACCCTCAGCACTGAACCCTAAACCGTGGACCGTGAGGCTGTGTTCGTTTGAAGAAAGAGGGTACTGTAACAATAGTGGTAATAGTAACTGCAATAGTAACAATGATAGTAACACTAATAATAGTAGCAATAAAAGTAGTAGCACAATAATGATAGCAACAATGGCAGCAAGGATATTATTAACAATCATTTTAGTAATAACACTACCCTAAACCCTAAGCCCTAGTGGTAATAATAACAATACTAGTTGAAGCAGGCGCCCTGTGTCTCCTTCCGGAACAAGGGAGGCTCGAGGCCAGACTCTTCATGGATTTTGGGGACTTTCTAGGGATAATGGAACAGGGGGTTATATAAGGGATATATATATATACACTACTACTACTACTACTACTACCACTACTACTACCACTACTACTGCTACTGCTACTGCTACTGCTACTGCTACTGCTACTACTACTACTACTACTACCACTACCACTACTACTGCTACTGCTGCTACGACTACTACTACTACTACTGCTGCTACTACTACTACTACTACTACTGTTTAGGGTTTAGGGTTTAGGAGAGCCATAGTCCGAACTCTTTCAGGGGGGGTTATGTAAGAGATTATATAGGGGACTATTATAGAGCATATCAAAGGGGTTACTAGGAGTTCAGACAACGGCTCATACAGGGATAATGGAAAAGAAAACTACTATTGAAGGTTTAGGGTTTAGGGATCTTACCCCAGACTATGCGGAACCAAATGGAAAAGGACATGGAAGATGAGATGGAAACCCTTAGTCCCTTTAAGGGAGTATATCTTCAAGGATGTTAGGTCATAGAGGATAATGGAAAACAAGATGTAAGAAGCTTGTGGAAATCTGGGAAACCACTGACATGGCTCTATAAGTCTTATATAGAGATTATGAAAAGTTTAGGGTTTAGGAGAACCATTTCCGAAATAACATGGAGAACGACATGGAACCGGTTTTCTCTAGAGGGTTTTAAGGCACCTAAATTAAGTTATTGTAATGAATAATCAAGTGGCAAGGAACATGCATAGTGGAATGGAAGCTGGGCTTGGTTGTAGGGCTTATTTTTGGTGTTAAGGAATTTGAATTACGTCACCATAATGGAGAATCAAATGGAAAGGACAATGGACTTTAGAATGAAAACTGGGCTTAAGTAGAACTTTCCAAAAAACCCTATACAGTAGTTGGGCAGATTCCTGAACTGCAACTAGCAGTCTCATTGCAGTTTGGGCCATCAGTTGACATGTGTCAAGTCGTGGGCGCTTAGGTCTTTAATTTGCCGCGTCCATGACATCGAGGAGTATACAGGAAAATCTTTGGATAATGAAGTGGCACAATGGGGTCGTGGTTTCATGGTTGTACCTTCAGAGCAGGGATCTCTTGTTGGGTTTCATCATATTCTGGGTTCTCTTGTGGCGGAGGCATGTGGGGAAGGCCCCCTGTTTCTGATCCGGTCTGCCCTTGCAGGTTCAGCAAGATGAGTTCCCAAATTCCGCTGGAGACCAAGCTGTACAGAAGAGCACAGCAAGAACATCCGGAGGTTGGGCAAACATGATACCCCTTGCGCCTCCTCAGCAAAGTCAATGACATGTTTCAACAATGCATGGTTCAGGGTGGTATGTGTTGCTAATCCTTTCAGGTGACTGTTGCAGAGCTTGGACGTGTTCTTCAGTTTCCTTTGACTTGTGGGTGCGGCAGGTCTTCACGCGCCTCAATGCAGAACTCAATGTGGACGCTCCCTCAGACATGCCGAAACGATGCTTGGAGCCAGGCGGGATGCCGAAGCCAATGCTTTAGAGTTTCTATTTCCACCTTATCGTCGAAGGAAGAAACTGCATCAAGCTCTTCAAGAAGGGTGGCAACCAATGCCTCGACACTGAAGCGCAGTGGGTGGAGTCGCAGGACACGGTGACATGCATTCCCTCCAGTTCTTGATGCAAGATGAATGAGTCCACCATTAGCCGCATTTTGAATGCCAGCAAGAAAGCTCCCTAGTGTCACACGGTGCCGACGAAAAACATCCGTAGTCATGATATTGAATATTCACAGCGGATTCGCATTAGCGCAGGATGATTGTGGCCTCTACATCTTCGAGAACGATTCCTTGAAGCAAGCCGAATCCATGGCCTGCCTAGATACCTGGTCTGATGATGTGACCCGGCTGAATGTTTGTTTTGTGCTGCCTTCTTCGTTCCAACTCCCATGTGGCACGCGGTATCCAGGACGTCAACACCTGGGGTCTCTACGAATGCCATGGGGGCAACAATCAAAAATTCGTGCAGTCCGAGGGTCAGGTTTTCTGTGCGTTCGTGGACATCGGCAGCGAGCAATGCTTTGAGGGCCGCGCAAGGTGAGCAGTGGCTTGTGACAGCTTCTCCAGCAAGCACCAGACAAGCGGCGACGAGTCCCAACGAATTGTCGAGGGCACGGTCATGGCGATTGAAGGGCGAAGTTAGACCAGTGGGAGGCATGTGATGGTGATGGCATGTATGTGTGCCGAGCAGCCCGGCGGAAAAAGGCAGCTGCTGGTCTGAATCTCTGTTTCGCAGGTGATGCCTGGAAGAAGGTGCAGTGCAGACCCATGCCCCTGTCAGTTCGTGACGGTTGTGCTCAAAGCTGCGAAGCTCCGCGAGGAGGCCTTTCCAGCCTTTCCGAGAAAAAAAAACCTATCTAATCCCTATAGTTTCCATTTTCTTTTCCATTATCCCAAAATTAACTCCAATATACTATAGTAGTTTCCATTTTCCATTATAGTAGTTTCCATTTGATTTTCCATTATCCCTATATAACCCCTATATAACCCCTATATAACCCTATCATCCCTATAAAGGGTCTTGCAAATCAATGGCATATTCAGGCTGACACCATCCGCGAAGGCCAGCAAGTAGCGTGGAGCTTCCTTGGAGTTCCATTATAACATGAGCTACAGTCTAAACTCCTTAAAGGGGGGGTTATATAGGGGACTACTATAGGGTTTAGGGTTTAGGGTTTAGGGTTTAGGGTTTAGGGTCTAAACTCCTTAATGGGGGGTTTTATAGGGGATTCTATAGGGAACTACTATAGGGGTTACTCAAGGGGATACTAGGAGTTTAGACTATAGCTCACATTGAAGTATCCATTCTGTCCATTTTCTTTTCCACTATCCCTATACAACCCCTATAGAATCCCTATGCAATCCCCTATAATTCCTGTATAACCACTATATATCTACGCACACACACACACCCACTCTTTGTTTTGCTCAGTTGCCAGCCCCTCGCGCGTACTGGTCTTTGGAACAGGTCCGGAGGGCCCACTGGGGAGGGCGATCATCGAGGCCGAAAACGAGGTCGAGATGTTGGCTTTCCTGCTTGAAGAGGCAGGACCTGTAGCGACGATATAGGGGCTATATAGGGAGTACATAGGGTTATAGAGGGATGATGGAAAAGAAAGTGGAAACTAGAATGTTATAGTGGGGTATATGTAGGGAGGGTGTTATCTCAACAATGGAGCATCACATGGACGATAAAATGGAAAAATTAATCGACACTACTATAGAGCTCTTGTTCGTGTATGCTCCATTGTTATGCATAGCGGCTTCCATGTCATGTTGCATCTGATTTTCCATTTCATTCCCCATTCTCGGGGTAATATTCCTATATAAGCCCTTCATGTATGTGACCGCCATAGAGTCCCTTTAAACAGAGTCCCTAAACCCTAAACCCAAGCAGCGCTTGAGAGCAGCTAGGCCGACTCTTCAGAGGCAGAAGTCCTCCTGGAAATGGAGGCCTTTTCAAGGGGTTCTAGGGTTATGTACCCTAAGCTCTAAACCCTTATATTATGGGGATTTATAGGGGTTTAGCTTGCACAAATTCGGGGTGTACTCTTGAAATGGATGCCTAGGTTTGGCGCGTTAGGGCTTCTGGAAGTCTATAGCGGTTTAGGGTTTAGGGTTTAGGGTTCAGGAAGAATGGAAAACTAAACGGAAACTACTAGATTAAGGTAGGGCATATATTCGGAAGGTTATGTATGGGGTCATATAGGGATATTACTCCAAGAGTGGAGAATCAAATGGAGAAGAACATGGAACACGAAATGGAACATGGGATTCTGTAGCGGCTTATAGGGGCCAATGGAATGTCTGAGGGGCGTGGGGATGGGCTGCAGGGATGCCTTCCGATCCCCGGCCCCCAAAGGGCCTAGGCCTTGCAAAGGCTGCACTCCTTAAACCCACACGCTTAAGTACGAAGTTTAGGGAACATATATGGTAGTTTTCCCAAAAAGGGGGACCCAATATCAACCCAACATATTACAATCCGTATTGTAGGGGCCCCAAAAAGGTACCTATGATTTTGGGAAACTCCCCATATCCCCGATTGAGGGTACTAGGAGGCCCCTTAAACAGCCCCTATGGGGACCTTATAATGGAAAATTACATGGAAACTAATATCATGGGTTATATAGGGTTCAGGGTTTAGGGTTTGCCTCTTCATCCCAAGCCCTAAACCGGGGTGGGGTGGTTTATTATGAGCCCTAAACCCCTAAGTATTATGGGAGTCCCCATTGTCTTGTCCATTCCCCTGTATATCTCCACGTAGCCCATGTTGCGGGGAGGGGATCCTAAGCCCTAAACCCTGAAACTTTTTCCAGGCTCAGCTCCAGGAGCCCAAAGCTCCCGTGGTGGCCGAAAGGCTCCGGGCCCAAATCGCGGAGCTTCAGGGTCGGAGGCGCAGCCGCAGAAGTAGTTGCAGATTGGGAGGCTACAGGGTAATAAGTTTAGGGTTTAGTGTTGAGATATTAGGGTAATATGTGGATTACATATAAGGGGTTAAATGGGGATATGATAGGGGTCATGTAGGGATAATGGAAATGAAATTGGAAACTACTATGGAGAGGTTCGGAGGTTTAGGGTTCTGGGGCTTGCAGGGCTTTAGGGATTGAAAGGGTTAAGGGTTTACGCGTCGTAGAGGTTAAGAGTGGTCTTTCCTGAAAAGTGGTTCCCCGTATTTTCGGTTCCGCAAAGGACGGGATTGTTAAGCTGTGTACGTGAGGGGGTTTAGTTTTTGAGCATATGTTTTGGTACTAGCATCGGAAGGGTTGTCACATTATTGCTACTACCATCATGCTCGTGCTACGGTTCAGTCTGTTGAAGAGTGGTGCCGCCCCGGTCCTTTTTTCGCCATGTCGGTCACTGTTCGGCCTGCTCTTGTTATTTTGGTGAAGATCCATTGGTACCATGATGATGGTTACTGTCGTTGCTTTCATTATTCTCCCCCTGACTTGCTGCTGTGCAGCTGGTGTCGGCGTTGGTGTTGGTGCTGCAGGTGCTGGTGATGAGGATTGTGATGATTAGCAGTACTGCCCAGAGCACTGATATTCATGAGGCTACTGGGATGTGCAGAGCCAGGGATTCAAGCCCATCAACTTGCCCAGTTTGGGTTCGGACTGGAGGCGTCCCTCTAGCCGGGATCCTCGTCTTTTGGGGATAGCCAGCAGCCCCTTACTGCAGACGTCCGCTGGTCCACCATCCGTGCAGAGTTCCCCAAACTTTGAGCGGGTTTGTCGAAAAGCATCCTTTCGTTTTTTTTTGGGTGTTCCCCCAAAACTTGAAAACGTGTGGCTTGGAGCCCAGATCGCCAGGCAGCGGTCCCTGAGCCCAGCGGACAAGGCTGCGGAGCGAGCATCATAGGTGTCGAAACTGCGCTTCTGGTATGCGACTTTGGTAATTAGTTGTTGCAGGAAGACGTCCCTCCTTGTGCTATATATTCGTTTGTGCACTGGATTCGAAGCTTCAAGGATAAGTATTACGGTCCTCAACTCTGCAATGTTCATAGGAAAAGTTTCGAAGAGACTGGAGGCTGTGAATCCTGCTCGAAGATTAGGTTTATACATTAGGGCTTGTCCTTCGTTTCCCTACACGTCCGTCAAGTGTTGGGTCTCGAGGTAGGAATCTTGGTTTCAAGGACATCGCCGGGATCTTACTTAATTTTGCCAATGTCAAATCCTCTGACAAGCCACCCACCGACACTAAGAACTAAGATGCTCCCAACAAAGCCCAGAGTTGTGCAGTTGACACCATGATGGCTCTCTTCCTTGCGCGTGCAGAGCAAGGGCGCAAAAATGGCGCCTTTGCAAAATTCCCAGGTGCCCTTGAGTGTACCCACTAACCAGGATTGAGCAGGTGTCCTTTGCTTTGGGCACCTGGGCCTGTATCATAGCCTCATGGTGCCTGCTGCTGGAGCTGGCCTGCTGTAGTGCCTCAGAGCATGGCGCTCTGCAAATGAACTTAGCTCTCAGGCGAGTCGACCTTCTCTGTCGAGCTCCGTGTGAGAAACGACTGACATATGTCATGTGTTGCATCAGAAAGCGCTGCTACAGATTCGTAGTTTCCACCCTAATATATTACAGTAGTTTCCATTGTTCGAATACCTCTTGCTTTGTGGCTCATCTCGATCTGCATGCAAAGCAGAGTAGCAGAGCACGGCTGCGGGCCGTGCTGATGTGGTTCTACAGGCGCGGAGTGAGCTGCAGTATTAGGGTTTATAGGGGTCATGTTGGGGTTATGTTGGGATAATGGAAAAAATGGAAACTATTATATTACATAGGGGTTATATAGGGGTTATATTGGGATAATGGAAAATAACACGGAAACTACTATTTAGGGTTTTGTGGGATTTAGTGCTCAACGAAGTAGAGTCTAGCGTGGTGCCTTTCCAGTTTTCTTATCTCAGTTCAAGTCTGTTGCCTCGCAATTCTGGAAGCGAGTGAATGATGCAAGAGCCCATGCAATGTGTGAGCTTATGTTGTTGCAGGTCCGCAGCTACAAAAGTAGGATGTTGACGCAACATTTCGGGAACTGTGGCAGCTCAAGCTATTACACAAGTTTCGGCAGTCTTTGTTGCAGTTCCATGTGGAGCAGTCAGTCTTTTGTAGGCAGTTCTGTTTGGACACGTCTGCATGTTCAGGAATACTCTAACTCCATGCACACTTGAGGTGTTTGTCTCAAGTCCAGTTTGCAGGCGCCCTGCACAGCGGCGTTTCAGCACCATCCGAGGCAAGGCAAGCCTCCAGTAGCAACCTCATTCGTGATCCTGAAGGCAGAAAAGAACATCTAGAATCAACGCAGGAAACCGCAATATGACTAAAATTTTTCGTGACCCCTATGACAATCAAGTATTCTGAAGATCATGCTGGTCATCCTTAGGCAGGTAGCACTTGATGCCGAGGGAGTTCAGGCAAGTAGGTTTGCATGTGAGTTTGTCATGAGATGCCGTCCTCGACATTCATCCATTCCAATGCATGACACGTTTTTGTTCCATTCTGGCCAGGCTTCCCCAAGGAGGCTCGAGCACTTGCGATTTGCGTGTGGACCTTACTTCTGACTTGCAGTGCCCCAAGCTGGCAACCTGCACATCACGGCATGCAGGCTGACTAATGGATTAGTTGCCCTCGTTTCCTGACGTTACCTCAACTCTGCAATGCTGGTCAATGCTACCACCCGCTTGCCAGGCGACAGCCACTCTTGGTGTGTCTGCCCTTCACATTACTGATTCTGGCCAAGTGTCGCCAATACTGAGGATGGGGACGCGGTAACGAGGTCAGAACTTATTTGGCTGTCATGCTCATTTTGGAGCTCTTGATCTGTTGACAATGTGTGTTCAGATCAGCACAGCCTTATGTGCGTTGTAAATTGGCACAGCGTTCTACCTCTATACAGTGGCTTGCTGAACCTTGGAGATCACGGGTATGTTCCTGGCCATGTCTGTAAAAGTAGCTCTTAATGCAATAGATGGCCTACACACATTTGTACCCGAAGCTTGGCCGGCCTTTCTCAAGTAGCGTACAGGATACAAGGGCCTGCTACAAGAAGTTCCCAGCGTCTGTTGTCTGCCGGCGTAGTCTGTGGCTGGGCTGGTCAATCAAACCAAGGCCTCCATGAGAGGCAAGATTAGTGCGTAGGTATTTCTTGCCCTTAACCCATAACCCCTGAACCCCAAGCTTCGTCTTCAGCCTATGGTGTGAGAATTGCTCGAAGCCAGGCACGCTTACTACTCGCCTACCTTCTTCAGGCTGGTGCTTTTGCGCATGAAGTGGTCATGAGGTGGCAGGGGTCCCCCTAGTGGGGTGAAGAAAGGTCTACATAGCGGAAGCTTCTTGTCGTCTGGTGCTTGATGAGGGCGGCTTTGGCATCCCGGGTCGCCCCCCTTTGACCCCTGTGCCCGGTCTGGCTTTTGCCAACCAGGTTTTGCCCGTCGTTTTCTGGCGCGGAGCTGATCTTTAAACTGAAGTTTCATGGGGGCTGTTGTCACTGCCATTCTTCCTATGCTGGCCATCATCATTTTGCCCCTGACGTATTCGTGTTTAGTCGCGGCAAGTCCTATCACTCTTGCCCTGCTTCCTACATTGGCCAAGGACTGGTACCATTCAGGCAAGGCCTGAGGGCACTATTTACTTGAATGGCGCGTTCGGTACACCATGAAACCTGGTCACTGATAAGTCGAAACTTCAGCAGGGCTGCGCCCAACTGATAGAAGTTGTTTGCTTCAAGCGTTTTAGGTTTAAGGCAATGTGGTCCAACAG
This sequence comes from Symbiodinium pilosum, assembly GCA_905231905.1. Lineage (NCBI taxonomy): Eukaryota > Dinophyceae > Suessiales > Symbiodiniaceae > Symbiodinium > Symbiodinium pilosum. The sequence goes on along the minus strand of CAJNIZ010011403.1, from coordinate 882 downwards.
CGACAGCTGTTGCAGAGGTTGCTTCTGCCCGCGGATGTTGATGGCACGAAGCTTCTCCTGACACTGCCAGCATTTTGTGCACTACAACTGCTGCAGATGCTACTGCTACTACTGCTGGCTGCATCATAATTACTTTGGTCATCGTCGCCATCTCCATCGCCGTTGCCATCTCAATTGCCATCACTATCAGCATCTTCGCTATCAATAAAGAACAGCGTTCTCGTAATGGCCATTGTTAGCCGTCATCGTTTTTGATGGACGACTACGATGATGATGATGGTGATGTTGATGATTATAAAGATGATGGCGATGAAGAAAACGATGGCGATGAATAATACGATAAAGATGGCGAGCGCGGTGAACTCGATGCAAAGGAGGTGAAGATGATGAAGCCGAAGATGAAGATGAGGAACAACAACAAGAAACATGTGTTGCTGTTGTTGATGATGATGGTGATGATGATGATAGTAATGTTGCTGGAGATAATAGCGACAACGATGTGGACGTGCCAGAGAATCTTTCAAGTCACCCGAAAATGCCTGCAACCCGACCTCCAGGGGCTTTGCGACGCAGAGAATGGCGGAAGCTGAAGCTTCTGCTGGCAAAGGCATAGCGGCCGTTTCATGGTGAAGTGGATAATAGCAATAATAGGAAAATAGCAATAGTAGTATAGTATGAATGGAAATAATGGTAACAATAGCAACAGAATTATAGCTAATAATCGATAAAGATGATAGGTAAGAATAATAGTACTAGTAGTAATAGTAGTATTAATAGTAATAGTAGTAATAGTAGTAATAGTAGTAATAGTAGTAATAGTAGTAATAGTAGTAATAGCCGTAACAGTAGTAATAGTAGTAATAGTAGTAGCAGTAGTAATAG
>CAJNIZ010011401.1:0-11003 GCA_905231905.1 Symbiodinium pilosum | reverse complement strand
GCCCTAAAACCTTTTATTTGAGTCTTTGGACCCTTAACCCTAAACCCGAAACTCTAAAACCCTGAAACCCTAAACCCTAAAACCCTAGAACCCTAAAACCCTGAAACCCTAAAACCCCAAACCCTAGAACCCTAAAACCCTAAAACCCTAGAACCCTAGAACCCTAAACCCTAGAACCCTAATGCCCTAGAACCCTAAAACCTAGAACCCTAAAACCCCAAACCCTAAAACCTTAAAACCCTAGAACCCTAAACCCTAAAACCCTGAAACCCTAGAACCCTAAACCCTAGAACCCTAGAACCCCTAACCCCTCAACCACGTGGCAACTCCTAAAGCCCTGAAAGCTTCTTGTAGTAGGGGGATATGTGAGAAAATGGAGACTTGTTCCCCCCAAACCCTATTACCACCATGGCCCTAAGGGTCCAAGGACCCAAATAATAGAGTTTTGGGGCCCGAATACTATAACACCCTAAACCCTAAACCCCTAAGGGCCCTAAAACCATATTATTTGGGTCCTTGGACCCTCAGGCTTGGCTGTTATAGACCTTTAGGATGCCTTGATCCACCCTTATTGGGGTCCTAATAGGGAATTTTAGGGTCTAATAGCCCATAATGGTATGGGGCTATACGGCGATCGCCTAGAATTCAGGACGTCTTGAGCCACCTCCGGCGGCCGTGTGGGTTTAAGGTTTGGAGTTTAGGACTCACGGAAGAGCAGCGACAAACAGAACCTTTTTATCTATGAGCCCTCCATGATCCTGAATCCTAGAGCTCAAGACCTCAACCCCTACTTTCCGAATGCCCGAGCCCGAAACCCTAAACTCCTAACCCTGAAGCCTAGGCTGCCAAAAACTCGCTAAATCCAAAACCCGAAACTCCCTAAACCCTGAATGGCAAGGCCTGGCTACGAAGCAGTTCCTTTGCATTGCGGGGGGTTAGGGTTCGGGTTTAGGTCTTTCTGTAAACCCCGTAGACCTGTCATAAACAGGTCTCTTTAGGAATTCCTTTGAGTTATATCATGATATAACTCAAAAGTAATGCTCAGGAAATAGGAGTTTTGTAGCCTGAACTGGTCTGGCGTTTGGGGGTGGGGAGCTGGGGCATTCAGGTGCTCGGGGCTTAAGGCTTGCGGATTTTGATGGATTTAGGGTTTAGGGGTTTAGGCATTAGGGGTTTCGGGTTACGGCTTTTGACATGCGTGCCGCGCTTTAGGGTTTAGGTCTTACAAAAGTGTTTGGAATGAAGAGCGTTTAGGATTTAGGATGTAGGGTTTAGGGTTTAGGGTTTAGGGGGTTTAGGGTTTGGGGTTTAGGGGGAAGAGTGTGTGCAAGGCTTCTATGCAATGCTAAAGAGGCGGCACCTTTCGGGGAAGTATAATGTATCCGAAGCACTGAGCTGTGAAGCCCGATAAATCCGCGCACGAAAGGATTTGGGCTGCAGTGGGTCAGGAATCTTGCAAGGGCAAGGTGGATGGTACCTTAAAAATTTATTGCTTTTGCCTCAGATTTATAGGCTAGGCCCCATCCTTTGGGGGAGTTGTCCTTTGTGCCCTTGGCTTCGGGTCCCTTAACCATGGAAGATGGCCAGAAATAAGGGTACATGACCTAGGGTTACAAACATTGAGGGTACAGATTAGGTGGACCCCCCACCCAGTAATAGTGACCATTATGGATAGCAAGGATTATATTAGGGTCCTCTTATATTCCTATTATACCTATTACAGGGTGGGGGGTCCTCCTAATACAGACTTAAAGTCTTTGACATCTTCCTTTTTTGGCACAAGGGAATCAATAATCCAGCCCTGAACTCTGAAGCACAACCTGACCGACATACCTGAGAGGCAAAAATGGGCCCATAAAAGGTACCAAATTCCGAAAGCCCGGAAAATCACCTCTTCTTGGCAGGGAACAGAGAAAGGGATACCGAAATGGTTTAGGGCTTAGGGTTTTAGAGTTTAGGTTTTAGGATTCAGGGTTTAGGGGTTATACAGGGAACTAGGAGGATCCTCTCCTTCATTTCTTCTTGCCAGAGGTAAGTTACCTACCACTACAAAAACTAATGCTATATGAGCTACAGTCTAAACTCCTTAAAGGGGGTATATATAGGGGATTATATAGGGGACTACTATAGGGGTTACTAAGGAGGATACTAGGAGTTTAGACTTCAAACTTATACACCTTAAACCTTACACCATGCGAACCATTGTCTAAACTCCTAGTATCCCCCTTAGTACCTCCTATAGTAGTCCCCTATATAAGGGTTTCCCAAAGTTAGGGGTACCATTTTAGGGGTCCCAATAATAAGGACTATAGTATTTTGGGGTCTATATTGGGGTCCCCTTATTTTGGAAAACTACCATGTAGGAACCCTAAACCCTAAACCCTAAACCTTATTATCCCCCTGAAAAAAAAACCTTTAAGGAGTTTAGACTATGGCTCATGTGGCAGGGACTTAGACTTGGAACGACAAGGTTGGCTAATTTAGGGTTTAGGGTTTAGGGGCTTAGGGGTTTACACTTTAGGGTTTAGGAAGAAAGCTTCCAAAAGTGGGGGTACACCCGGCTTGTAAATAGGGAATGGAGGAAGGGATCCCTGTAGTAGCTTAGTAGCCCCCGTGCACTCCCAGAAAATTGGGAGCTTCCATCTCTTCCGTTCCTTCATTCCCCTTCCTAACCCAATCCTAAACCAACCAGTCGTTCTGGGTTCTTGTTGAAATACCATTAAAACAGATCTTTTTTAATTGATATTGGGCCCAGGTATCCATAAAAATGTAATACTTTGTTCTACAAGAGCCCAGTCATTAGGGGCCCTAGGGATGATCCAAATAATTCCCACTCTGGCAATCAAACCATCAAGCGAAGATCAGCTGCCTAGACCTGCGGAGTCTTCGCTATCGTGCACCTTCGGACAGCTGGAATGATAGCATCCGAATCATAGGTGCCCAACAGCATCTTCAGAAATCGAACATCTTCGCCATCAGTCGTTCTCCGCCCCGCGTGGAGAGCAATCATGCCGGCCCGAACCAAATATCTGGAAGTGTAAGCCTGCCATTCAATACAATAGTTCTTGACTCTAGGGTTTCGGGTTTCCTTCAGGATGCTATATGGATTATTTGCATTCTAGGTAGGCATGTTATGCAGCACCGGCGTCATCTGCAATGGGGAATGTTCTTTGAGTCATACAAACCCTGACCTAAGTTGGGCTACCAAGAGTGACCCTAAACCCTACACTCGAAGGGCTCTCCAACCTTCATTGCGAAATCCGAAATGCCCTAGACCATCAAGCCTAAACCCTATACTTCTATGTCGCTGAAAAAGCCCAAAGGTAATGTAGGGGCCTGAATAAATACCAATATCATCTTGAAGTCTACTTCCGGTACCATTTCTTAGGGTGTAGGGTTTAGGGTTTACCATAACATTGGCACAGAATTGTTTAGGTCCATGTACGTCACCAACTTTGAGAGACCCCCATAATAGTAGATTCCATACATTGGGGTACCTTGATATAGACCCAACATACTAGAATCTTTATCATAGAGACACCTCAGCATGGTACCCCCAATTCTGAGCCTAAACCCTAAACCCTATGGAGCCCCTTTATCGCCCTTTACCCCGAATTTTGGGAACTCCCATACAAACCCCCTTTGCTGGCTGAGGATCGGCCAAGGAGGTTTTGCCAGCCCAAGTGACCTGACGCAAGGATCAGAAGGCTCACCTGTAACACCTATCTTCCGACCCCCATAACCCAACTGAAAAACCCTTAAACCCTGAATCCTACACCTAAATCCTGAACCCTAAACCCGGACCCTGAACCCTTAAACCCCTGTGACTAGCTAGACTTACTACATGGCAGTTTCCCAAAATAGGGCAGTTTCCCAAAATAGGGGGACCCCAATATAGCCCCCCAAATACTATATTCCTCGTTATAGGTACCCCCAATAAGGTACTTTTGATCTTGAGACAATCCCTACATCAAGAGCCTCCAAATAGGCCCAGGGCCCAAACACCTATATTAGAGTTATATTGGTGTTATGGGGACAATGGCAAAGAAAATGGAAATTACTATCTACGGATATAAAATAAAGGTATATACTAGGGCTATATTGGGGTTCTGACCTGTTCTACTTCTGGTCGTTTGGCTTCCTAAACCCTATGTCAACCACAAAACTCCACAATCCCTGAACCCTAAAGCCACAGGCCCTAAACCCCAAACCCGAAAACTTACACCCAAGCGCCTGCCGCCCGAGGCGCTGGTTCCTTGGAGGCTTCCAGAAGTTTAGCTTAGGTTGGGCCCCCACCCACTATTAGTGACCACAAGAGGCAATGGTAATTATATCAAGGTCCTATATATTCCTAGTGTACCACTATTAGTGGGTGGGGAACCCAAAGTCTAGCACGAGGATTTGTCCCTCAGAACCCCCCAAACGAGCTATAGTCTAAACAACCTGAAAGGGGTTCTATAGGAGAAAATTATGTAGGGAAGATTCTACTTGTTCTTAAGGAAGACGCTAGGAGTTTAGTCTATCACTCAGTCACTCACCACTTGGATGCTGCATGTCCGATTCGCAAAGGATTAAAAACATCAGTGGACTTCCGATGGGCTTAGTAACAATATGGCTTTTAATAAGCCCAAACTTCAGAGTGAGGACACTACTATGATAGCCATAGGTACTGATAGCCATAGGTACTGATGGATAGAATATGGGGTTTAGGGTTTAGGGCATAGTCCCCCTTAAGTGCATAGAATATGGCTTTGGGTATGTTATAGTAAGATCCCCATATACCCCATATTCGATCCCCCAGCCACAGGTACTTTTTTGGGGTTTTCGGGGCTACCCACAACCCTCCATTGCAAGTTGTCCTCCCAAACTCCTGGAGCTCAAAGGATAGTGATCTTTGTAGGCTTCCTTTTGGGGCGTTCTTCTTGCTAACGTTGTTTTCAGGGTCACGGTTTAGGGGTGTTGGGAGGACTTACTTTCGAGGAATGCCACACAGGCGAGCTTGTGCAAGAGTCCTTGGGAGCCAGGATTGAGGCAAAAGTTTAGGGTTTAGGGTTTAGGGTTTAGGGTTGGCCCCTAAAGCCCTTTGAAAAATATGTGTATATAGGTTCCTTCATCAAAGCCATTAGGGAAAAGATTGAATGTTTCAGGGGCCTACCCAGAATGGCTTCGGCTTTTTAATTCCAAAGCCCCTTTACCGTTTGCGGCACATGATAAAGTACCTCCAGCTGCAGCTCTTTCTTGTTGAGGGGGCGACTGGGCTTGTTATTCGGAGGGACGGACTCTTGCTGTTTGTACGCTTGTGGAAACCTCAGGCTGCTGCTGCTACTACTGCTTATGGTATTCAAATGATAATTGTCCTTCCCAAGGCTGGTGTACTTGGACGCTTAAGGCTTGTCGTATGGCAAACCTCAAAATGGCCTGGCACCTTGAGGCTGGCGCTAAACCCTACCCACTGATCCACTGTCGGTCATTTCTCAAGATCGGCGTCCCCCCGTACAGTACCAAGATAACCTTACTTGGTTCTTCGTGAGGAAATAAGGGAGTATCATCCCTACATAATCCACATATCATACATCCCCTTATTCCCTACTAACCCTAAACGCTAAGCCCCATATTACCCCTTTGTATTCCCTTGTTCCCTACTAAGAAACAATAAGTAATATGTCTATCTTCTAGAGCTGCCCAAAATTATTCAGGGATTACGTAGGGACTATCTTGCCTGATTCCTAAACCCTAAACCCTAGACCCTAAACCCGAACCAGCAAGGTGACACTGTGGCGCATGCTTGGGAAAATCCCTTCACTTTCGCAGCAAGGATTCAGGCGCTGCTCCAACTGCGCCAGCAGCCCGGCATCTAGCAAAGCACAGGTGCTGGACAGTCCCTGACGGGCCGGCTTCAGGTTTGCATACCTTTGGCTAGCTGGGAATGAAGGAATGGGACCATGGGGATTACAGGGATTACATAGGGGCTATATAGGGATTAGATTGTATATATATATATAGATATGTATATTGGTATATGTATATTGGGGTTTAGGATTCGAGTTTGGATTTGGGGGCTTGAGGCCTTCGCATGTCCTGCTTAGTAGTTAGCGCCCAGGGTTGACGGATTTGGACTTAATTTCCCAAACAACCGTGGAAGCCCATGTGGGGCACGTTTTCTAAAATGACCGTTTATTTCCCCAAAAAATTGGCTTTGGGGGAGGGTCAGAGGGATGCCCTAAACCGCACACCCTAAACATGTCGTCTGGGGAGAGGGTGTAGTCGAGGGTTGTGGGCTTGGATTTAGGGTCTAGAGTTCAGAGTTTAGGGCTTAGAGCTGCGAGCCAGGGATTCACATTTGAGGTTTTGATTTGCGAGACGTAGTATTCAAGGAATGCCTAAATCCTAAAGCATGAAACCGATGCCCGACGCATAGGGTGTAGAGCTAAAGCAAGAGGGGCTAGGTTCTGGATGCCACGTTGAAAGTCTATACAGAGATTGGCGGTAGTGGCAGCTGCGGCCATGACAGGATACTGATACCCTCCCCACCCCTCAGAACTCCAACCTCCTAGCAGGAATTTCTGCCATATTGCACCTCAAACATTCCCATCAAAATGCCTGCGCCCGACACCCTAAATGCCTTCTAATCATTCTTTATCGCTCGTCCCTAGGATAGCTGATGTACACTGCTCTTGGAAGCCCCGCACATGGTAGGTCTTCAATGGATGGTGGACACGATGTGTAAATACCCCACCAATTTTTCAAGGAGCCCTATACACACTCATCAAAACCCGTAGTAAAACCATACCTTGTGCTTGTCGCAAATAACCGGACCACCGTTATTGGGGACCCTGAACCCTAAACCCCCAAAGCCAAAGGCCCGCCTGAAGCTGTTGGTCGGCCTCCGCCAGCAGCGCCGCAGGACCGATCCCCAGGCTTGTCCCCGGCACCATGGACGCTGGTGCGCACCTTTCCAGGCCCCTGGGGGGTTAGGGGTTTAGGGTTTAGGGAGGATCTAGAAAGTAGATCTTTTTTAAGGGTCTCTAGAAATTACCCGATAGTAGTACGTATAGCGTACCATGTTGGGGGGTTCTACTTTCTAGATGCTACGAGGGGTCTGGGTTTCTGAATGTCTCGTGGAGGCTTTGGGGGTTAGAAAAGGTCACATGGAGGTATATTTATATGGGTCTATCTTAGGGTTTAGGGTTTATATCGGGCGCAGGGATGTATAGGATGAATGAGGATGTACAGGGTTTAGGGCTCAGTGTTTGGGGGTTAGGACTTTGGTTTAGGGCTTTAAACCCTAAACCAGCAAGTAAGGTTCGAAGCTTGGGTCAGGATGTCCACCCACTATCTATAAGGAAGGAAGGGGCCCGAATAATTTTAGGGTTTTGCCTGGGTTGGCCCCTAAAACCCTTTGAAAAATATTCGTATATAGTGTCCCTTATTAAGCCATTAGGGAAAATATTGAATTTCCCAGGGGCCTACCCAGTTGCTAGGGTCATGCGCACTCTGTGCTTGTGCGGTTTCACGCCTGCTCTTTTTGCATGCGCAGCTTCCGGGCTGGCTCCTCATATTTCAAGCCGAGGTCCAACGTAGTTGGGGCGGGAAAGCCGAAAAGGAGTGGTCTGCAAGACTTCGGAATAGATTTTTTAGAAACAACTTCAATCCAATTTGGAAATTGCATGCGGCACTTATGGCCCTGGAAAAATATCCTGTCCTTGTAGGCACTAGAGGATACTACGTTATGCAAGGGATCAGTGTATGGCGGAAAGAAGACTCCATCCATCATACTACGTTGAAGGTTGCTTAGCTGAGTAGATGGTAACTTAGGGTAACCAGCCTGTCTCCATATTGAATGGTTAGGGACCTGTGAGTAAAGCTTGGCTTCGAATCCAGCTTCCTCCTCGGCGATCATCTGCAGCCACTGGTTAGAGTTAGAGAGGTCACAGGAGCAACGCTCGAAGACCTGCTCCGTGGAAGAAGAAGATGCTTCGGGATGCGCCGTTGGCTGTGCAAGGCCAATCATCAGGTACTTGGGGACGCTGCGCTGGTGTAGCCAAGGTCTTCGGGGAATTTCGTCAGGCTGTGCAAGACAATGGAGCTCCTTTGTTTTTTTCGAAGCGGATTTCACGCGGGTCGCAGTTCCGGTGGCCTCGCTTGATGCCACCGCCTCGTCCAGGCAGCTTGCGTGACCCGCTGGCACAGCCCCGTAATAAAACCAGTTTTAGGGTGTAGGGTTCAAGGGATTTGTGGCCACCAAGGGGTGGTTGACTTGGTGGGGAACCCTAAACACCTAAACCCCCTAAGTGCAGACCCGCAGCATACAGAAATACGGTTCAGGGCATTAGAGATTTAGAATTTAGGGCTCAAGGCTTTAAGATCAAAACTGATCTTTAAAAGAGTTTATCTGCATTTGTGAGGAGCTCAGGGGTACTCAGAGGATTTACAAGAACTGTCTTGGGCAAGAGGTGATTTAAACGAGATCCAGTCGGAGGCTGCAAAGACTGTGAAGAATCCAACGCAACTTGTGGCGTGTAAGCCGCCTGTTGCAGTGTCCCTAAGAACCTACCGGCGAAAAGTAATGATGCTTTTCGAGTCTGAGGAATTCCGAACCAAACACTGAATCTTTGCATATGCTTTTTGCAGAGGTATGGCAAAGGGTGTCAGGAAGAGTTCTGCGCTCCGGAAAAGCTTCAAAGCCTCTAGCAGATGTTACGATAATTTGTGGCAGCGGTGCTTGAGTACAATGTCAGAAAACTGGTACCCTAATCAAATCTGAGTGAAGACACAGCCGGTCATCCGGGATTGCACCCACTCCCCGTTGACAATCAGCAAGAAAAAGGTCTTCCAACAACTGCCCCGGAAAGCCCAAATCCAATACCCTCAACCTGAAACCCCCGAAAAAACGGACCCAAATGGTCGTTTTGAAAATCCGTGCCTACGTACATGCTTCTAAATGACCAAGCTAGAAAATGAAATGGTACTCATTCCGAGCACACCCTCTATCCTAAACCCTGAACCCAAAATTCTAAGCAAATTTAAGCCCTGAAGCCCTAAACCCTAAACCTTATATAACCCATTATAGTATAGTAGTTTCCATTTTATTTTCCATTACCCCAATCTTTGGAAGATTTTTCCATCCATGTGGCATGCGCTGCTCAACAGCTTCGCGCAGCCTGTGCTTCACTCACCAAGGTCTAGAGCTTGGTTTAGGGTTTAGGGATTAGGGTTTAGGGTTTAGGGATTAGGGTTTAGGGTTTAGGGATTAGGGTTTAGGGATTAGGGTTTAGGGTTTAGGGATTAGGGTTTAGGGTGTAGTGTGTGGTGTGTTTCGCCCGCTCCCTACAGGTCAGTCTACTGTCCGGCCAACCCTGCGCTCCCTGCTTGGAGGTGGCTTAGCCTTCGAAGGCGTAAATGGCTATACCAAACTAGGCCGTAGCTCACATGAAACAACAGAAGTGCCGATATCGTCCTTCTCGAACGAGTGCTGCCCGTTAGGGCTACGCTTCAAAAATCCCCAACCTCAAAACCCCGAACCCACACCCTACACCCGGAACCCTAAGTCCTCAACACTGGCCCTCATGAAAACCTTAAGCCTTTAACCCAAACAGAAGGATGCTTCTATAGCCCAATGTCACGCTTGGCAGGCTTGTGCATGAAATCCTGTGAAGGTATCCAAGAAAAGGAAGCCCTAAACCCCAGACCCTGAAAACCTAAAACCTTTCCAGCCTAAACCTAAACCCTAAAAACCTTAAACCCTTACGCCCTCAAAACCTAAAACCCAGACACTCTAAACCCACATGAAGCCCTAAACCCCTAAAGACCTTAAACTCTTAAATCTCCCAAACCCTGAACCCTGAAGCCCTAAATCCTTAAAGCCTTAAAGCCTACAGCCTTAACCTTAAATCCCTAAAAACCCTAAACCTCTAGATCCCTAAACCCCTAAGCCACGAAATCCCAAACAAGTCCACCCAAAACCTCTGATTCCCTCCGGGCGGCTCCGTCGTTTGCGCGAGGAAGCTAAGGAAGGACTGCCCTGGAAGGAGGCTATCCATGGAACCTGCCGAAGGGTTTTTGGGGTTTAGGGTTGAACTGTTTAGGGGTTAAGGGGTTTAGGGTACAGGGTTTAGGTTTCAAGGTTCAGGGTTTGAGGGTTTAGGGTTTGGGGTTTGGTATTCCGCTGCCCGCAGCGAAGCTCTAAGGGCTAATACCCCACAGATTCTACAATATCGTCTTCCTCAAGTAGGTAGAATATGTGGTATACGGAGAGATCTTATTTATACTATAACCAAAGCCATATTCTATTGACTCACGGGGAGCACTATTCTGGGGGTCTTTGTCGTCATTGGGCGAATTTTTCTGAGGCACGGGATTCACAAGGAAGTAAGCCTAATCATATGGTAGCCATCGAGCCTTGTTTTGAAGGGATGGGGTGACCTAAAACCTCCTATAGCCGGATAATCATCAGGTGGATAACCTCCAAATTTGGACCCCTTGAAAGTTCTCATCCCTACTCCATGTGGGCCCCACACAAATAGCTTAGAGTTTAGGGTTCAGTGGTTTAGGGTTCAGAGGTTTGGGGCCTAGGTGATACTTTGAACCGCAATCCTGACAGTAGGCTCATAATCACATCCCAAACCCCGAACCACCCACCAAAACCCACAACCCACAAAAACTTAGCGCATATGGGCCATAGTCTAAACTCCTAGTATCCCCTTTAATAACCCCTATTGCAGTACTCCCCCACATGTTCCCTTATATAACCTCATTTGAGGAGCTTAGACTATAGCTCATATGGGCGCTTCCTGAAAAACCAGGATTCATCTTGCATGGCCCCAAAATGCCATTGCCAGAGTCCCTGCCATGAAAATGTCGAAAAAATGGGTGTTGGGTTTTAGGGTTTAGGGCTTGGGGCTTAGGGTTTAGGGTTTTGGGGTTTAGGGTTTAGGGTTTAGGGCTTGGGGTTTAGGGGTTTAGGGTTTAGGGTTTAGGGGTTTAGGGTTTAGACCTTTCACCCT
>CAJNIZ010011399.1:0-11011 GCA_905231905.1 Symbiodinium pilosum | reverse complement strand
CCAAGGAAAGCTCTTAGACCTTTAAGTTTACAACCCAACACACACAACCAGCACCACCCTGTTTTTGACTGGTGGGCCGATGCTTGACCTGGAAAGGGGCTGCATACAGCAACTCCATGTCTCATCCACTGTGCACTGTACCTGCAACAGCTGGGGTGCATGAATAGGCTTATATCTTTGACACTAAGGGTCCAAGGACCCAAATAATCGGGTTTTAGCGCCCAAATACCATGAATACTATAGTATTTGGGCCCTAAAACCCTATTATTTGGGTCCTTGGACCCTTAGGGTATAAGCACTGAAGCACAGACTCGGAAGCCCTGCGCCCGAAAACCGGAAACTGGTGCTGGGGCGTAACTTTCAGGCACGAGTACTCGACAATTTTACAATGAATCTCAGACCATGGTACGTAACTGTTTAGACACTTGTAGCATCCTCTTGGCGGGCTTGTGATGCAGGGTTTAGGGCTCTTCGTAGGAATGCAAAAGTCTATAATAAGACCATGATATAGAAGTGATGAAGGTCTTTTTTTGGGCAGTGCCCGTGAAAAAGTGCCATACTATATTGTGGCTTATGTTGGCGCCCCCTATTCATGGAGACCTCCATAGAGACTGTTGGACTAGCCGAAATGGTCGAGTCGCGACCCACAGAATCCCCCTCCTAACTACCCAAATACCTCCCAAGGCACTTGTCATCGCCCCCTCTCAAGAATACCGTCATATCATACACTTATGGACTTACCCAGAGGGTCCATGTACCCAATTGTTAGGTACTTGGGTTTAGGGTTATAGCAATTACAGTACAGGTCCTGGGTAGGTATATGATTATTAGGTACTTGGACCCTTTGGGTGAATCTTAAACCCTGAATCCGAAACCCTAAATCCTAAAGCCTTGGGCCCTACAGTAGTTATACGGGAACCCCTTTGGGGCCTAAGTATATACCATATAGCTACATGGAGCCTTTGGGATTATAGAATTTAAAAATCTAAGGGTTTTTGTGTAGCAGGCACCCGCCTCTGATAGTCGAGAATGTTTGTCATGCCTCTCTCTGCCTGTCAGGTGATGGGGGGGGTTCCCAAGCTAGGGGTTCCCTTGAGACCCTAAGGACAGGGTAATTTAGGACCATTTTGGTACTATTACCTATATAAACCACCATTTAGAGTGAGGTTGGGTGAGGTCGCTTTAAATTGCCCAGTTAAGGATAGAGCTCAGATTTTAGGTTTAGGGTTTTAGGGTTTTTGGGTCTAGGGTTTGGGGTTTAGAGATTCAGATATGACCGTGGGTGTCTTGCTATCAGGGTTTAAAAGGCCACAAACAAACTCTGAGCATAAAAAGGAACATATTCATGGACACTTGGTTTTTCTGTTCCTGTTACCGTCCCCAATTCTGGGGTGCAGTGTTGTGTTCTCCCAGTTGCTGAAATCCCCGGCCCAAAAAAAGTAAGCCATTGTTGTTGTGTAGGCTCCCACAAATTCGAGTGCTTACTCAGCTACTACGTGCTTTAGGATTCACAAGCAATCCCTAAGGGTCCAGGGACCCAAATAATAGTGTTTTAGGGCCCACATGCTATACTATTAATGGTAATTGGGCCCTAAAGCCCTATTATTTGGGTCCTTGGACCCTTAGGGAATGCTTGATAACTCCAATCGTTGGACAGCCAACAGAGGTGATTGGTCATGTGGGAGCTTTGTCGAAATTGACTATATGAGCTGCAGTCAATATTTACTACATAATCTAATGGACACGGGGTTCCTTATAAGAATTAGGGACTATACAAATTTAGAAGAGGAACCCCGCCCGCTAATAGGGCCAACACAATTGGGCTTTACATTTATGATCTCCCTGAATTTCTTGTGAGCTATAGTCTAAACTCCTAGTACCCCCACATAATAGCTTCTATAATGCTCCTTATATAATCCACCATAAAACACCCTTTAAGGAGCTTAGACTATAGCTCACGTATTTGTAGGCTCCCTGTAATTTCATTGAAACACTACACCCTAAAAATCTGACACCCAAAAAATCCTTCAAGTAAATCCTATGCCGAAAAAAGATGGTTTAAGGTGCCCCCTAGACCTTATGTAAGCGCGGAATCCATCCGCCAAGGAGTGATCCCCCCATCTTAGAGGGACCTTTGGGTTCAGGGTATTGCGAGGGGTCTCAAAAATCGTAGCCTTTCCTTTGCTGTCTTCGTACAATGGGCTGGGTGCTTGAGATGATTTGAAAGAACATACAGATCATGCCTGTTCGAGGGGCCAAAGCAGGAACTCATGTACATCCAGGGGTTGCGCCGACCTTGTTAGAACAACAGCGTGCAACTGGAAATGAATCAAGAATGCTAAATGAAAGCCACATCCATCCATCCATCCATCCATCCATCCATCCATCCATCCATCCATCCGTCCATTCATGCGTGCGTGCATGCATGCATGCGTGCATCCATGCATGCAGGCAGGCACGTACATACATCTATAGACTTGTACATGAATACATGCCTACATGCATACACGCATACATACATACATACAGACAGACAGACAGACAGACAGACAGAAAAACATACACAGACATACACAGACATACACAGACATACACAGACATACACAGACATACACATACATACACATACATATACATACATACATACACATACATACACATACATACACATACATACACATACATACACATACATACACATACATACACATACAAACACATACATACATACACATACATACACATACATACACATACATACACATACATACACATACATGCATGCATACATACATACATACATACATACGTACGTACATACATACATGCATACATACATACATACATACATACATGCATCCATCCATACATACATACATACATACATACACACACACAGACAGACAGACAGACAGACAGACAGACAGACAGACAGACAGACAGACAGACATACATAAACACACCTGCAAATGGATTAATGGGTCCTCGAGAAAGCACGGTGCTCCCGTTGGGAATTCCTCAGGAAATAGACCCCTGCCGGCAAATCGAAGCCTGTTTTTGGAGGCAAAGGGGTTCCTGGGGCCCCCCTAGACCCGAAAACCCAAAACCTACCACCACCACCACAAGCCCCAACCCCTAGACCCCGATGCTGAAAATCCTAAACCCTGAGGGTGTAAGGGTTTGGGCTTCAGGGTCCTGAATCTTACACGGGTGTTTCCAACAAGTGGGGGCCACTTTGGGCGAGTTCCCTTAGCAAGGGTTATCAAATATTGGCTTGTCTTTGGGTTCCCCTGTTTGCAAAAACCTCCACATGAGCCATAGTCTAAGCTCCTGGTATCCCTTTAGTAACCCCCATGATAGTCTCCTATATGACCCCTTTTTAAGGAGTTTAGACAATCGCTCGAATGATAGCAGCTGAAATCCGGTCGAGGCACCAAGGAGAGACCCTCCGCGATGCGGCCCAGCATTTTTGACCTAGAGTTTAAGGGTTTAGGGTTTAGTTTTTAGATGTTTTTAGGGTCCAGGGTTTAGAATCCGATTTGGAGGCAAGCTTCCCAAGCGTAACCCTTAAATCCTGACCCCTATACCCTCACCCCCAAGCCTTAATCCCTAACCCTCCCCAAAATTCCTGCAACGCCACACTTTTGAGGGAGTAGGATGCTTAGAGTGAAGAAGTTGGAGGTTGGTGTGAAAAGTTGGGGTCTAAACCCTAAACTTGTGTTAGGGTTGAGGTTCTCCCTTGGTAGAAGAAAATTGTAGGGATCTCCCTTTGGGATGATCCAGGGTTTTTCTGAAAGTCCTTAGGGCTCAGGGCTTTAGGGTTTAGGGTTGAGGGTTTTAGGGTTTAGGGCTTGGGGCTTTAGGGTTTAGGGTTTTAGGGTTTTGGGGTTGTGGGCTTTAGGTTTTAGGGTTTAGGGCTCAGGTTTTAGGGCTTAGGCTTTAGGGTTTCAGGGTTTAGGGTTTGAGGGTTTAGGGTTCCTACCTGTAACCCCTCTTGCGTACGGCTCAGGCAGCAGCTACCCCTCAGCTACGAAGTCTAGCCCGTGAAGCTGTAGGTAATTGGGTTCACAGGAACATCCTTGTGTTTTGGTAGCCTCCTCAGAACAGTCTGGATGATTGTGCAATCACAGGCAATACTCCGCCTCCAGCTCTGCTTTAAGAAACGCCGTCTTAATGTCGACAACGCCCGCAGTCAGTTGCTTCTGCACTATCCACGCCAGACAGCATCTCAGCGAAACGACGTCAAGACCTCCAGCGTACACTTGGTTATGCGTGTACATCTCACATCTCGTTGGGCAAATAATTGCCACAGCCCACGCCGCGAACCTTACACCTGGCAGTGAACGCCTTCAGGGTGAATAAAAGCTTATCTGGTATGATCTGCAGCCTTTCCCCTGCAGCTTCTCGTCTCGACTGCTCTCTGCCGTCACCGGAGTCACAACCTGCTTCTCCACCACGAGGGCTTGGTACTCTGCTACCATCGGTCCCCACCATGACCGGAGATCCTTAAGGACCTCTTCAATCGAAATGATCTTGGTTTGAAGGGGGGCCCCATTGTCACCCTCGACCCGTGCTTCGCATCCTCCTCCGACGTCATCCTTAAGGCTGCAAACACGCTTTAGGGTTTAGGGTGAAAGGTGAAGCAGCGAGGGCTCAGTGTTAGAGTGAGCCAAGCTAGAGCCCCTGGAGAAAGTGAGGATGTCAGGGCCACCACCCTGACCCCTAAATCCTGACTTCCAAACCCTAATCCCTAAACCTTAGTCCGAAAACCCTAAACCTAAATCCCAACCCCTTCCTAAACGCTATCTCTGAATCCTACTCCCCAAGCCGGAAATCCATAAACCCTAAATTATCCCGGACCCCTCATCTCTGAATCTTGATCCCTGAGCCCTAAGCCGTGACACCTACATGCCGTCCATGCCTGCTAGTGACAAGTGAGCTCCCCACCCAGAACCAACTTAGGGTTTAGGGTTCAGGGCTTAGGGTTTAGGATTGGAGGTTCAGGGTTTGGTTTTTAGATTTTGGGGGTTAGGATTACGGCTTAGGGTTGGGGAATGCCGAGACCTCCGAACTAACCAGAATCATCGCCGGTATGCCAACTAGCTTCAGCGTCAAAGACTATCATTCGAGGTCTTTTGCAGCTCTGAACCATGTCAGAAACATGCGAAGTAAGGCCTGGTAAAGGAAGGGGTTCATAAATCAGGGGTCTACATGAACTGCAGGGTTGTGGCAGTCCTATTGAAGTCTAGGAGTTTCGCTCCCAGCGAAGGCAGCAAGAAGCTTCAAGGGAGTAGTCTTACGCAAAGTGCTTGAAGCCCCACGTGAGGAAGGCATACGAGAAGGCAGCTTCGACCGTAACAAAGCCAGATGGAAAGCGGCGGACACCAATCAAGGGAGAAGGCCATAAAGGCTCCAGGCAAAGCCAGTGGAGTGGATCTGCACTAGGCTCTCTGCGAGCATTGACGAAAAAGATGAGCACAGTTACTGTTTGTACAGATCCGAGAAATGGTAGCCGGCGACTGAACTTAGTGCACATGTCCCGGTCGATCAGGATGAAGATCCAAGTCGGCGAGAATTTGGCCACAGGTCAATTTCATGGACGGAAGTCGACGAGAATGTGGACGCAGCCGAGGTTGTTCGCCAATTCTGGGCGTGGCGCGAGTCGCACGAGGGCAGCTCCTCAGTCCCGGATATGGAAATGAGGGCCCTAGAATTTGGGTGAATCCGGACGAAGACACAATAATGACCCCGCATGCAGGCACCGCATGCTAAACACCCTACATGACCGTAAGTCACTTACACCTTTGCAGTTATGGTCTCCAGTATATATATAAGGTCAGGCAGGATCAAAGTATCAACAGTAAGTCAGACATCTTCCTAACATATTGCCCTCGCGCCGGCCTCAAACCCTGAGACCTCAACACTGATTGATCCCGAAACCCTAATCTCTTACCCCCGAGCCTTAACCCCTAAACGCCGATCCCTTAAATCCTAATCCCTTGACCCCGACTTCCTAAACCCTGCACACGCGCTCTTCCAGGTCTCCTGCAAGCCCGGTTGACTAGCGAAATTCAGCACGATCCTGCGCGGTTGAACCCTAAGGCTCCATGCTTCAAGGCTTGGGGCTTAGGGTTTAGGGCTCAGGGTTTAGGGCTCAGGGTTTAGGCTTAGGGTTTAGAGCTAAAGGTTTAAGGCTCAGGGTTTAGGGTTTAGGGTCTAGGGCTTAAGGTTTAGGGCTTGGGGTTTGGGGCGTAGGATGGTTTAGGGCTCAGGGTAATGGCCCAAAGTAGGTAGCGTGTAGGTAATATTTATAGACTTGGCGGCGCCACGGGAACGGTGGGGAGGTTTTAGATTCGTACAGTTTAGGTGTTGCTTGGTGTAGAGCTTCTGCAGCGCTTAGGGCTTTTTGGTGGCCCTATTAGGGATTACGGATTATGGTTTGGGGTTTGGGGTACCTACCAGAACCCTAAACCCTAAACCCTTTGGGCTGCAGAGGTCTGGGACCTGCTTGTGCAAAGCAGAAAAACCCCAAACCCTGCACCCTAAACCTTAAACCAGGCTCTTACCGGAGGAACCCTGAGCTCCCTACAGACCAATGTGAAACTGTAATACTTAAATGTATATATATATATATATGGTAGTTTCCCTAAATTACTGTTCCCAAAATGGGGGAAAATTATATAGGGCCCCGTATTATAATGGGAACCCAAATATAGGACCCCGTATTATAGGGAATTTAGAACAATACCCATATATATATATATATACTTTCAAGCCCAATGTAACTGTTAATTATAAACTTACCCTAAGGGTCCATGTACCCATGAATAATATACTCACCCAAAGGCTGTACTATATCACTATTACCCAAATCCCAAGTACCTAATAATCGGGTACATGGACCCTAAAACCTAAACCCAAACCCTAGACCCTAAACCCAATGGATCCCTATATACCCCTATATATCCCCCTTAAGGGGACTTAATTATTGGATACATGGGCCCTTAGGGTTAGAGCCTGAAGGGAATGGACGGTGTTCAGCTTCATGATTTGTGTCAAGCTTGTTGGGCTGTTGCTGAGCCTTGGCGCCGAAGAACTCGGACCAGGCGGGCATCCCCATAACCCAGAGGGTCCATGTACCCAATTATTCTTGGGTTTAGGGTAATAGTAATTACACTACATGTTTTGGGTGAGTATATTACTAATGGGTACTTGGACCCTTAGGGTTATAACCTGCCTACCTACTCGGCAACTGTTGTTAACCCCAGGTCGTGAAACTTGGAAAATGTTTGCGTGCCAACTATACTTCCTTGAATGCTAACCCTAATCCCTAAACGCTAAACCCTACTCCCTAAACCCTACGTAAACCCTAGAAATGAAACCCCTAAACCGTAAACCCCTAAACCCCTAAACCCCAATATAATACAACCCTAAACCCTAAATAGTAGTTTCCATTTTCTTTTCCATTATCCCAATACTACCCTAATATAATCCCTACATAACCCTATGTATCCCTTTAAAGGGACCTAGGGTTTCCATTTTCTTTTCCATTATCCCAATGTAACCCCTGAACCCTAAACCCTAAACCCTAAAATTATCCCAAATGACGGAACAATTTGCAGCTTCGGCTCCTGAGCGAAGTCGCCGCCCGATGCATCAGCAGCCTTCGCGGACAGCCGTAAACTAGCACTGTTTAGGGTTTAGGGTTTAGAGTTATATTGGGATAATGGAAAAGAAACTGGAAACGATTGTTTAGGGTTTAGAGCTTCGGGACCTATAATACCTCATGCACCCATAGAAAGAACGTGCCCAGAGTAACCTATACACCCATAGAAAGCTCAATCTTTTGATATTGTTATAGTCCCCCTTAAGTAGATATATGGCTTCGGGTAGAATATAATGAGATCCCCATATACCCCATATTCTATCTACTCAAGGGGGACTATACTCTTTTAAGGATCTAGGTTGCTCCAGGTCGGGCATTAACCACGCAAAGGGAAGAAGGATGCTGCGAGCACTATAACCCCAAACCCCAAACCCTTTCCCGAGGTTCAGAAGGATTATAGGGCCTAGGGTTATCTAAGGCAAAACAAGAAACGCTCTAGCTGATTCGAAGATCTTGGCTACCCTAGAACCCTGGGGGAAGGGTTCAGGGTCTAGGGTTTAAGCAAAGATTATTATAGATGATTACAAGACCTTGGCTAGCCCAAGAAGCCAAATCAGGCTTACAGGGTCCTTATCCTACCTAGGTTCCCCAGTAACCCAGTAATAATAAGGGCACCCGTTTTGCTAATGTTCAGCTTTAATAAGGAGACCCCAAAATAAAAAGGTGAAAAAGGCATTACTGGGGTACCTAGCTACCTTAAACCCTCAACCCTAATTAAACCCTAAACCCTAAGCCTCAACCATCCTAAACCCTAAACACTCAACCCTAAGCCCAAACCCTCAACCCTAAACCCCTTATTCTAGGAACCGGGGTTGCCAAAGCCTTGTTAACATGCACCGGCTGAAATGCAAGATTGCATCAGCGGGCAACCCGCGAATATGCACTGTGATAAGCAGCTAGACCCTAGGGTTTAGGGTTTAGGGTTAGGCCCTAAACCCGAAATAGTAGTTTCCATTTTCTTTTCCATTATCCCTATATAGGTAATACTATATACGAGTATTACTCTATATACATACTACTCGTCTTAGTCTCACTATTATGATTCAGCAGCAGTAGCTTCACAACCCACACTCTGGTGATACTTTAGCAGTGCATCCTCCGCTGTCCTGTCAGGCCCCAGGTGGTCTAGAACTGTCGCTTTTTGGCCTCATCCCACACTGCCGGGGGAATGGGTTTAGGGTTCAGGGTTTAGGGAATGTGCGTGTAGAAGGTGGACCGAATGAGCTCCCAACAGCTGGTCGCTATTGGCTTGCGCATTGAGCTGTTGGGAAACAAGAACGC
This sequence comes from Symbiodinium pilosum, assembly GCA_905231905.1. Taxonomy (NCBI): domain Eukaryota; class Dinophyceae; order Suessiales; family Symbiodiniaceae; genus Symbiodinium; species Symbiodinium pilosum. The sequence goes on along the minus strand of CAJNIZ010011399.1, from coordinate 2,064 downwards.
AGCACCAAGAAAATCAACCAACAACTCTCAGATACATGCGGGTCTTCTAATATCCACTCTGCCACCCTCTTAGCACCTGTAAGGCCTGTAAGTCTAGAACGCTTGCATGGGGACTACACTAAAGCCAAAGCCCCAGAGTCCCTTTCCTTTGTTTGACCCAAGTACGCCACTTAGGCAGTCTCCATAAATTGACGGATCCCAATATACGATCCAATATTCCGTGACCTTTACTCTAGGACGCCTACTTTGGTTGGAAAGCCCATATGCTACCCTTCAATGTGTGCGGTGGCGCCACAGTGTGAAGTAGTATAGGGGCCTACTGGATTAGACTAGGGTTTTAGGATGTACCCTAAACCCTAGACCCTAAAACCTAAAGGTTTATGGTTTGGAGGGTTTGGGGTCTAGGGTCCGGAGGGAACGTTGCACAATGCTTCTATAAGGATTGAGGAGTGCTAGTGGCACTTATTCAGACATCTCGGCAGCCCCTTCATGTTCCCGAGAGCACCCTAAACCCAAACCCTAGACCCTAAAGCCTAAACCCTAAACACAAACCCTAAACCCTAAAGCCTAAACCCTAAACTCGAGAAATGATCTCTTTCGTGGCTCATGTTCACACCTCAGCACTCCTCAACCCGACAACTGAAATCCTAAACCCTAGGGTTTGGGGTTTAAGGTTTTCGACCCTCAATCCCCGGCCTAGAAAGTAAATCCTGGGTACTACATTTTAATTAACTATCCTAAACCCCCCCCCCCAAATCTAGAACTCTAAGACAAAATTCTTGCACCCAAAGCCTGAAGCCTACGAAGCACCACATAATCCCAGTTTCCATCTCCGTTTTGCATTTAGTCCTGCACTGTTCTAATAGCTTAGGATCCTACAAGCCAGACCCTGAGCCCTAAATCATACTATGTCCCTACATGGTGATTGCTATCAACAGCAGGGTAATTTGCAATAATTTCAATTGCTGATTTAGGGCCAGCTTTTTGGTACCATTCCCTATACCAACCGCCATTTAAGGTGAAGTCGGGTCAGGTCGCTTTAAATTGCCCGGTAACAGGGGGACCCCCAATCTGTGGGGAGCCCCAAAAAGGGACCCAGAGTCAATGAACCCTAAATCCCAGTATATCCCTACATGATATTTTTGTAAATAGGGGGAATCCCAATCTAGACCGAGAACACCATCTTCCTTTTTATGGCAATCCAAGGTACCCCTAATGAAATGAAATCCCTACAATTACATGGTAGTGGTTCAGGATACCTGTCCCCAAAAGGGCCATAATGTAAGTCCCCACTCGGTTAGGATCCCCCTTTAAGGAAGTGTATTCCCAATGGTCCCTTCTTTACAAGGACCTTTAGCACAACCCCAACATACCCTCCAAGGAAATCTCCATATGAGCCATGGTCTAAACTCCTAGTATACCCCTGACTATCCCCTTTAGTGGTCCCCTATCTAATCCCTACGTATATACAATTGCCTTTAAGAAGTTCCAGCTATAGCCCCTAAACCCTGCACCCTAAATCCTCATCCCCTATGTAACCCCCTTTAGGTCACATACTGTTGACACCGAAAATCCTGCATGACCCAATATACCACTATACCAGAATTCCCAAGCTTTGGGGTACTTAGGGTTGCAGGATTTGTAGTATCTACCGGGACAGGCCTGAAAGTCTCGTCAGACCCGGCAAACTTCTCGACAGCCTGACTTCCGACGACCTGTTTGGCAAGAAACCATACAGTACCGGTTTAGGGTTTAGGGTTNNAGGGCTGAGGGTTTGGGGTTAAGTGAAGCATGGCGGCACTGCGAATAGGGTGTAGGGCTTAGAGTTTTGAATCATAAGAACAAACTTTAATACCGAATGCGATGGAGCATCTGATGTAATGGCTCCTGCTTGTGTAGTCTTTCTATTAACCCCAACTCAAAATTTGCGTCTTTAGTCTATGGACCCAGACGTTTTCAGCAGTGCCCTGTATACTGCAAGTCAACCCTAACCTCCTACTCGTGCTTAAGGGGGAGAGTGCGGGGGTAGGTACCACGTGAGGGGTGCATATATATATATATACA
>CAJNIZ010011398.1:0-11012 GCA_905231905.1 Symbiodinium pilosum | reverse complement strand
CCAATATAACCGTAATATAGCCCTAATATAACCCTAATATAACCCTAATATAACCCCAATATAACCCCAATACAACCCTAATATAACCCCAATATAATCCCAATACAACCCCAATATAACCTTAATATAACCCCAAAACAACCCTAATATAACCCCAATATAACCCCAATACAACCCTAATATAACCTTGATAAAACCCCAATATAACCCCAATACAACCGTAATATTACCAGCATAGATTAGGAGGACCCCCCACCCTGTAATAGTGGTATAATAGGAATATAAGAGGATCCTAAGATAATCCCTATTATCCTTTATAGTCACTATTACTGGGTGAGGGCCCTAAACCCTAAACCCTAAACCCTAAACCCTGATGAATGACGCGGATCCACAGCCTGGCACCTTACAATCAGCGAGGTGTGGCACAGGACTCGTCCTGTTCGACCTTATGGGTGCTTGGGACTTAGGGTTTCGGGTTTAATTCGGGTTTAGGGTTTAGGGTTAAGGTTTAGGGATTAATTCGGGTTCAGGGTTTAGGGTTTAGGGTTTAGGGTTAAGGTTTAGGGTTTAATTCGGGTTCAGGCAGTTTAGGGCTTAAGTTTAGGGCTTAGGGTTTGAATATGTACGCACCATTTACGAGCAGGGGATGTAACGTTTCAGCCGAAGAAAGGTTTTGGCATTATCAGTCAAGCGACAGAGAAACCCCAAAAACAGCTCTCCCCCCAACAGGTCCTAAGAAAACCCCGAACCCGTTAAGGATGAGAAAAGCGAGGATGGGCTCAGAGGGACCATTGGACGTAGGCGAACAGTGAACCAACAAAAACCGAAGGCCCAAGAAGCTGGAGGAGATGGCAGAATCGCAAATTTCCCTGTGCTTCATACGGTGGATACTAAAAATCCTGCATGACCCTAAGTACCTTCTACCTTAGGAGTTATGGCATTATAGTATATTAAGGTCCTGCAGGATTCTTAGTATCAACAGTAGGGGCTGACTTTGGGGTTTAGGGCTTGGGGTTGGGAGTTCAGAGTTGGAAATGCGCAGGCGGGGTGAAGCCGACTGATGGAATGTGAATTCCCTAAGCACGGAGAAAGCTAAGGTGTAAGCAGATCATACCCTGTAGCCCGCCTTTCAATTAATTTGCAAGTTTCAGGGCCAATGGGCTTACTGAAGGGTTTCCTTCTCCGGCAGAAGCATCCCTTAGTACATTAGCGACTTACAAGAGGGGTACAACCCCCGCCATGAGGCTGTTTGAACACTACCTAGTGCCACAGAGTCCCCGACCTCCCGAGATTCCTAAACATTTTTTAGGGTCTAGGGTCGAGGTTTTAGGGCTTAGGGTTTAGGGCTTAGGGTTTAGGGTTCAGGGCTTAGGGTTCATGGCTTAGGGTTTAAGTTTTTTTTCTACCCAGATTTGCTTCCCAAGGGTTCTAGTGTGAAGGTGCCAGGTGGCTATGGATATGCTCATATGGTTCTTACCATTAGTGCGTTGCTCCTACATGCTTGCACTTTAATCCTGAATATGGGGTTAAACTGCAACTGCTAACAGGCGTGAGGATTGAGATAGAAGAATACAAACGCAGAGATTATGAGATCAAGCATCAAGGAACCTGGACCCCAATAGTACGTAGAACAATGGTCGCTTAGACTCTGGTTACGGGGCTCTAGGCCAGCATTTTACACACCTTTGGGTTATTTGCATCGGTCCTCTGGTTCCTAAACTGTGTAGATTTTGGAGTTAGGGGCCCAAGCCCGGGTGGTCGAGCAAGGTTTCCCCTAGACACAAGCTTCACAGGCTCCGGTGGGCTGAGCAAGAAAGAACATGCATGGGCGATGCCTATAGCACACCCTTCTCCCTAAGATTCACCATCCCATTTCCGCTTGAGATAGAACACCAAGTGTTTCAAAACTGCGCCATTGGGCCGGTAATTGTGATGCTCGTTTTTGAGGAACCCTAGACTCTGAAGGCGGTAAATGTTAGGGAGAGGGGTGAAGGCTTGCCTTCCATTCATGCACCGCGGCTTACCAGTGTACTCTCCGACTTTCGAAGACGTTGGAAGGGAGAACAACTCTCGAGATTGGAGGACTTTGCATCCTCAAAGTTAATAGCACGCACACCATGTCAAATAATCAATATTCCCAACATAGTGCCCTCAAATTTAAAAGAGTACTTCGTATTCAGGGGATTGGGGGATTGTTGATTGTTACGATTTATCCGCTCGAGAATTTAACCCACTTCCGCAGATTCCTTGGCACTTGATCGAGTCAAGAACACATGAAACCTGAGGCCCAAATCCAAAACCGTAGAGCTCCCAGCACCCCCAACATCGTTCCGCACCTTCGATGCACGCGCAGCATTTTGTTTTCCTACTGGTTTTGGGGCTGGTGTCCCCAAGTCTTGTCATGAGCGATGTGGGCTACAGTTGTTAAATTACAAGATTAAACACAAATCCCCAACTTCCAAACCCAAAGCTTAGGCGTTGCGCACTCAACCCGAAACCCCTAAGGGTGCAAGGACCCAAATAATGGGGTTTCAGGCCCAAATACTCTGATATCAATGGTATTTGGGCCCCAAATACCTATTATTTAGGTCCTTGGACCCTTATATAGTCCCCATATATCCCTATATATCCCCCTCGAACCCCTTTAAAGGGGCCCTAGTACTTGGGTCCTTGGACCCTCAGGGAATCCTAAGTTGGCCACCTGATCGGGGGTCTCCCTTTTCATGGGCTTCCAGTGGAGAGGATTCCACCGCGGCCATCTGACGTTTGGGTGATGGATTCCGAAACGCTTTGAGGGTTTGGGGGTTAAGGTTTTTGAAATACTTGCTTGAGCTTCGGTTTTGTACTGCAAGCCCTTAAAAACATGAAATGTCCAATGTCTCATATGGCCCCACAAATGAGCCAGATGAGTTCATGATGGTTAATTGTCATGCTAATGAAACGCAGAAATAACGACAATAATGAGTTAAGGCCCCAAATGGTACCTACTTTGGGCTAGTTGGCCCCTGTGTTGAATGTCAATTGCAGCTGCAGAAGCAATTTCTGACTAGGCTCTTGCGCTTCCGTGCCGCAGCTCTGTTCTGTTTTTTACAGGAGAAGTGCCCTGAGAAATAGGTTATCTCTTTACAGGGGGTCTCCAGCTTAAACCCTAGACCCTAAAAAACTGTAGAACCCTTGTAGCAGGACACCCTAAACCCTAAACCCTATAGGTTGCGGGACGCCTAGTTTTAGACTTCTTCAGGTCGAGCTTCAAGGAATTTCATCCCAAAGCGTATTGGCAGGCGCCCAGATAATTACGGAGTGTAGGGTGTAGGGTTAAGGGTTACGGGTTTAGGGTTTAGGGTGTAGGGTTTAGGTTTGTTTTGCCCCCCTGAGTCCATGCGTTGATTGTCCTTGAGGGATGTTGTCTCACCTGGCTTGACACCCCCTAAATGAAAATGTCCCAAATCCTCGTATACAATGAAGAGGAGACTACTAGATTCCCGAAGAGATTGTATTATTGGGGCTTGTATAGGCGCTGCTACAAGAGTTTCATTCTTTCATGCCTTGAACCCTAAACTTTAAACCCTAGGCCCTATAAGCCCTAAACCCGAAACCCTAACAGGGGCAAGCAATTCTGGGCTACACCCCCCCTGTTCAAACTCGTTCGGTTTGAACCCCGTGAGCGGGGAATCCAAGTTTCGAAGAGGGTGCTGCGAGGGCCATTTGGAGGCAAGCTACGCGAGCTTGATTGACGATGTAAGGTTTTCCCTAAACTTCAACCCTAAACCCGAAGATTCTGGGTTTTGGGCTTGGCAAAAATGGTTCAGGGCAGGGTGTCAGGCCCTATGATTATTCATCTGTCGAGGACTCTGCGGATGTTGTAGGGGCTCCTGAAAATTATCAGCCTTCATTTTGGTGTCGCTACAGCAGTGTCCCGAATTCTATGCGAGGTATACAGTGGGCATCTTTGTGAGCAGCTTTCGTCACAGTGCTACATGAGCTATAGTCTAAACTCCTTTAAAGGGGGTTATATGGGGGGTTATATAGGGGACTAGTATAGGGGTTATTAAGGGGGATGCTAGGAGTTTAGACAGCAGGTCACATAATATTAAATGTCTGCTCCATGCATGTAATCACGGATGCAGAGTTAAGCTTTCGAGATCAACGTTTGCGGTTATAGTGCTCTCCAGAATTTGTTGCCTAATTACCCTTGTAAATTACCATGAAAAAACATGGTCTGGTATGGCCTGTATGGGTTGGGGTATTAGACCCCAAACCCTAAACCCTTAGGTTTAAGAGTTTCAGTCAAATGGCTTCCCAGGAGGCCTGGATGCCGTAGAGCCCCAATGAATAGTTCGCACCCTTGATGGGAGAGAAAATACACTTAAACAAATATCCTTCTTTTCTGGGTTGCTGTTAAGGAACTTCTCAATCCAAGTCAAACCCTGTACGTTGAATTCAGGGGCACCCGCTAAACCCTAAACCCTAGACGCGAAACCCTTAAAACCCTAAGCCTTAAACCCTAAACCCCAAAAACCCTAAGCCTGAAACCCTGAAAACCCTAAGCCTGAAACCCTAAACCCTAAACACCCTAAGGCTTAACCGCTAAACCTTAAACACCCTAAGCCTTAAACCCCAACACACTTTAAACCCTAGACCCTCAACCCTAAAAACCCTAAGCCTTAGACCCTAAACACTCTAAACCCTAGACCCTCAACCCTAAAAACCCTAAGCGTTAAACCGTTAAACCCTTAACCTTAAACACTTTAAGCCTTAAACCCTAAAAACTCTAAACCCTAAAAACCCTAAGCCTTAAACCGTTAAGCCCATACTCTGGATGCATCCCAAAAGGCCCTCGCGGTAGGCCGTTTTGCGAGTCGACGACCTCCGAGTCGCCGCGCCGTAAGCTGCGTGGTGAGTCGGAGTCAGCTGAGTTGCTACGACCCCTGAAGGTTCCAAGAACGTAGGTTTTAGGGTCCAGGGATTAGGTTCGACTACCCCCTTTCGAGCGGTAGGGGCTACCAAACCTAGCTTTCAAGGGTTATGCCATCTTTTCTTGTGGCCTACTGTGGATGGAGGAAGTCTTGCACCGCTCCATCTAGCCCCAATTAAGTATGGTAGCTACAGTGCTCTGGGACCTAAACCCTGAACCCTAGACCCTTAGTAGTGCAACAGTCTTCCTTCATCCACCGAAGCTCTCTAAAGTGCTGCCCGGAAAGCTGAAGTGCCCCAAATGGTTGGCCATTTAAACTGATTTAGGGTTTAGGATAGGACGTTGGTGGAAATTAGACCCAAGTTTTGAGCAACTAGCGTCCATCTGTTGTTGTTGTTGTTGTTGTTGTTGTTTTTCATTTTTTTTTTGGGGGGGGGGAGGTTGACGCATGAAACAGATGACTCGCCCCAAGCCAGATTTGGAGGATTCGGGTTGCCTTTGAGGTCGACTCAGGATTTACTTACCTTTGGTCAGCTAGGAATGAAGGAAGGGGATTCTTACAGGAGTCCCTATACAACCCATTATCGTAGTTTCCATGTTCTTTTCCATTCCTTCATTCCCAGCTAACCAGCTAACCAAAGGTAAGTTTGGGGTGCCAACCAAAGGTAAGTCTAGGGATTCGGTCTTGGTCTGTGGGTCAACGGCTCAATTCGGGCAAGGTTCGTTCTAGCGGCTCCTAATTGATGTGAAACCATATTCCCACTTCCTTGATATTTGTATGTATCATATACCATGGTACTGTTGAGGCAGTTTTAAGAACATCCAGTCCGGAATTGGAGCTGGAGAGATCGGATGGTAAGACTGAACTGAGTAGACACTATCTCTTGGTGATTCAGGTGGGGAGTAAGAGTGGAGCACGTGCAGAGGTAGGAGTAGTACGGAGAAAGAGTTGGATTTTGAAAACAGCTTGGGACAATTAACATTCCCCAGGAGGCTCTCTTGTGTGGCTATTCTTTTTTCAGCTTTGGCAAGAACTAGCTTCTGAAAAAGTGCCGTCTTTCGGGTGTTAAGAGGGGTTTAGTAAAGGCTCTATAGCTTCTGTCATATAGCGGCAGATTGGTAATTCTAGTAAGAGTATTGCTCATAGTAAGATGAGTAGTACCTGAACCCCAAAAGTATGTAAAATAATTGCCTTTTGGGCTATATATTTGGGTTTTGGTGCTATTATTTTACCTACTTGGGGGGTTCAGGTAATCCGAATAACAGTAAATATGCCTTCAGCCACGAAATTTGAAGGCAGGGATCTGGGTGGGCTGGCTTGGCAAAGTATACTCCCGCTTAAGCAGATAGAATATGGCTTTGGGTATATTAGAACAAGATCAGCCCTAAGCCCTAAACTATCACACTACACTGAAATTAGGGTCTTCGTGAGGCAGCCCCCTCACATGCAATGATTCTCCCATCAGTTGCAAGTAGACACATCCGGGTCCAGACCTAAGCCGTCCGCCATCCTTCCATGTGCCATCACGCTCGGAGGGGAAGTTTTTTGCCTAAGTCTTAGTCTACCATACCCAGACCAGGGACAGTTGCCCTGAAATCTAGCCTACTGGCTTCAAATCAAAGGTGGGCAATTGTTTCGCCCCTTTATACAAGGACAGCTTGAGCCCTTAGACTCTAAATCGTGTTAAACCTTAAAACCTAAAGCCTAAACCCAAAACTTCCACCTTAAACCCTTAACCCCCAAAACCCTTATGACCCAAACCCCCATCAGGGTTTCAACGTACGACAACTCGCCACTTCTTGGATCCTGAAGGGCGCCGGCCAATCGCGTCTTCTGTAGCTGACCCAGTTTTGAGGCTTCAAGCCAGCTGCCCGATCAGAGTTAAGGGTTTTGGGTTGAGGGTTATTTAGGGATCTTGGGTTGAGGGTTTAAGGTGTTATAGTCCCCCCCTTAAGTAGATAGAATTTGGGGTATAGAGGGTCTTATTATAAGATACCCAAAGCCATTTTCTATCTACATGGAGGGGGACTATGTGGTTTGAGGTTTAGGAATTAGGATTTAGGGTTTTGGGGCTTAAGGTTCAAGGGTTACGGTTTAGGGTTGGAAAGAGGGCCGAGTCTACTTGTATATCCCGAGTGTATGCCTCAAGGCAGACATCTAACGTAGAAGCCTTTCAGGGTTTTAGGGTTTAGGGTGCGTTTAGGGTGCCCCTAAGCAGACATCTAGTGTAGAAACCTAATTTTTGCTACGAATACTAGGGTCTGAGTTTCCTTACATAGTTGTGGTGTAGGGTACCCCACGCAGACCTCAAATTCATGTTGGCAATTATGTCGGATAGTCCCAAGAACCCCTACATATGCCCAGTTTCTATGTCACTCTTGCAACTTCACTTGGTTCTCCACAATCCTGGGCCTCAAACCTAATATATCCTCTAGAACCTTTGTAGGGGTTAGGGTTTAGGGTTCAGGGGCCCTAAACCCTAAACCCTGTTTAGGGTTAAGGGAACCAAAAGGTCGGCCCTGACATTTTTGATACCCTAAATACTGAACCCTAAAGCTAAGTCCCGAACCCTATAATATAGTAATCCCTATATATGTCCATCCAATGCGGTTTAGGGTTTAGGTACCAATCCTTAGGTGGCACGGTTTGGAAGCTCTCTTGGCTTCTCTTGGGCATGCTGCTGTTGGGGACGCCCTGTCCCTCCTGCAAACGCGGATTTGACGACATCAGGGTCCTTTCCGGTTCGCCGTCCAGAATTCCAAGCTGAGGGTTGAGATTTGTGGTTTTGGGTTTACGGTCTAGGGTTAAGGGTTTAGGGTTTGGGGTTTACGGTTTTGCGGTTTGGGCCTTAGTGGTTGAGGGGTTTCGGGTCTAGAGCTTCAAGTGCCCAGGGTTTTTTTGTTCGAAGAACTTACTTGCAGCAGCGGGGATGGAGAAAGGGATCCCCCTCGTTGTCCCTATATCATCACTACCCTACGACTATAGGAGTTTGTCCATTCCTCCTATTAACCAGCAAGTGGAGAATCAACTCTGAAATCTGAAGCCCCAAACCCTAAACCCCAAACCCCAAACCTATACCCCAACTCTATTACCCTAGAGACCATATGGGTGGTTTTCAAAATTCTGGTCCCTTTTTGGCTACCCTAAAAATTAGGTGCCGGATTAGAATAGGGATCCAAAAAGGGACCATAATTTTGAAAACCACCCATATACTCCATATATATATATATTTATATAACCCATTATAGTAGTTTCCATTTTCTTTTCCATTATCCCCATATAGCCCCAATATATACCCCATAATCCTTATATAATCCCTACATATACATATAACAATAAACCCTCTAACCCTGCAACCCTTTAATCCTGAACCCTAAACCCTAATCCTGAACCCTCTAACCCTATAACTTGGGTACTGCCCCCCCTCAGTAACAGTTGGATAATACTTATAATAGGGTTATATATAGCCCTTAATAGGACCCCTAATATAGACTGTTACTGGGTGGGGGCAGTACCCAACCTATAACCCCCTTATTCTAAACCCTGTTGCCGTCAGCTACTGGAGGAGCTTGGGGCCCTAGCAGTGGGCCGCGATTTAGGGTCTAGGGTTCAGGGTTTGGGTTTTAGGGTCTAGGGTTCAGGGTTTAGGGTTCGGGATTTAGGGTTTAGGGTTTGGGAGGTTTTCATGTGCTTAGACTTTGTGAGATTTTTGGGTGCATGTGTATGTATTCTTAGAGCAGCAGTTGGGGTAATTACCGACTTTGATTGGCGGAAATAATGGGCCTGGTACTGTTCAGAGCAATTTTTGTGATACCCCTGTTTTCCAAAACTCCGGCATGACACTTGCTAGTGTTCGTGTGCGGATATGGCTATTTCTGACATGGTTCCTATACAATCCCTAGGTTTGGGGTTTGGGCACCCCCCACAATCTCCCGGTAATCCCCATATATCCCTTTTGTGTGAGAAGCCCCCCCTGTAGACAGCGATAGCTAGAAAGGAAGAACCCGTCAAGGTATTACCAGGGGGCAAAACTGTTACAACCTATATCCTCCTTACAGTTACTATGCTTTCCTTCTAGTTCCTGTGGTAGATAAAGCCAGTGTTTCGTAAAAACATCCTACCAGGGAGGGCTAGTTATAGGGATCAGAACCAGTAGGTTGACGGTGGTAGCCTGCGTTCCTGAAGGAGATTCTTAGGGTTAAGGGTTTAGGGTTTAGGGTCATTAAAGCAGCATGGTTGTGGTATAACCTGGGCAAGATGGCGGTTTTCATAGAACACCGCCCCCAAATGGCGTAATTTCAGGTTCCGACATTATATGAAGAGTGGCCGGCGTGTGTTTCGCCCCAATATCCTCAAACAGTCTCTGATTGCTTCCCGCCCCTAAACCTTAAACTCCTCAACCCTCAACCCTAAACCGTTCTTCTAAACCAGAGCTCTTTGCAGATGGGAGCACCGACGTATTGAAGGCGCTTCTATACGCTACACCCTGAGCCCGACAGCCGAAACCCTTGTTCTATATGCCTGGATGCTCATGGACAAGACCAGAGTGGACAGTAGCAACAAACCCTAAACCCTAAGCCAGTGTTTTTGTGGTTGCTATCGCGAACAGGGCCGGATCTTCCTCGGAGCACTTCCACATGAGCTATAGTCTAAACGCCTTAAAGGGGGTATACATAGGGGATTATATAGGGGAGTTCTATAGGGGTCATTAAGGGGAATACTAGGAGTTTAGACAATGGCTCACATGACTCTATATCCTTCTGGGCTTCTTCTTCAGGACCTCGATGTTGAGAACTATCCGCATCCAAAGCGCAAGTCTCTCGTGCAGCCTTTGCCCATTCAAACTGCTCCTTGCAACAAGTGCAGACCGCCTTCAAAGCAACTTTTGTCAAAGTACATCTGGAGCCCTACACCCTAAACCTACACCCCCTGAAGCTTCCCGACCCCAGCAACAGCTTACTGCCACCCGAGAGCCCAAACCCTCATTCCTGCTGTTGGGGAGTCCAGAGAAACCTCAAATGAGTGGTATTTTATTTGGGGGTATTATGGTACCCAATATAGAGTAAGATTATCTCCCCCTTTTGGGGGTATAGTATTTTATATGAGGAATATCATCTTACTAGGTTCAACCACCAAAAAAAACGCTACTCAAATCCCCGAAGCGTGGGACCTTCTTGCTAGATCCTACCTGGTAAATGACCCTACGTACCTTCTACCTCGGAAAGTATGGTGCGGATGGCAACAAAGGTGCTGGAGGAAACTATGTACTGGGCTGTTGCTGATTAACATTGTACATCCGTATGTCTGCCATCCCAGACAGATGAACCAAGTTATTTCTTTGAGGACATACTGCTGACACTAAACATCCTGCATGACCTTGTATACTGCACGATCATAACTTAGATTGTAGCATACTTAGGGCCCAGCAAGCAGGACTTGAGTCCAAACGTACCCCAGCAATCTTCAAGTTTCTCTTATAATCCAGTTTCGCACGCGCTCTGGGCCTTTTGGGAAGATATCTCTAAACGATAGACCCCAGGTCACATAGTAGCTTCCAATCTCATGTCCACTTGATCCTCCATTCTTCAAGTTTAGCACGGGCTTTTGGTAAACCCTGAACGGTTGAGGGGAAGTATTCCCAGAACGTGGAAAAGCAGTTCCACAACCCTAAATCCTAAACCCTTAAACTCCCACGGCCAGGCGAGGACCCTTGAGCACCAAAGCCTAAAAAATGTCGACCATTGAACCTCAACCCCCCAAGGTATTGATAAACCTCCTCCTTTTAAGGGCCTTGATATTAGGATCCCTATCATAATCCCCGCTACAACCCTAAATCCCTAAAACCCTACAACCCTAAAGCCCTAAACCCAAAGCCCTAAACCCCAAGACCTAAACCTATTCAGGGGAGGGGCTTTGTTAATCAGGGGTCTTGGTTATACTACATTAGAGGGTCCCTAAACCCAAAACAGAACCCCAATAGAATCCCTATATAATCCCTATAATCCCTATAGTTTCCATTTTCTTTTCCATTATCCCTACGTAGCCCCCAAAATACATTAAACCCTGAACCCTAAAACCCTAAAACCCTAAACCCTA
>CAJNIZ010011397.1:0-11013 GCA_905231905.1 Symbiodinium pilosum | reverse complement strand
TTTAGGGCTTAGGGTTTATATAGGAGCTCTATCTTCCACAACAGATCCACCTATAAATCTTGGGATCTATATAAAACGAACCCCTTCGCAGCCACCCCAGACATTGAATGAGTTTCTCAGTGTGTTGATAGGGTGTGGGCTTGAGGTTTTTCGCACTCCGTAGGTGGGGGAAGTGAGGCCGTAGCCCAAGCATAGCCCTAAGGGTCCAAGTACACAAATACATTGGTTCTGGGCATGTGAAGGCGTCGTATGGTAGTTTGCACTAGATAGGGGGACTCGGACATAGACCATAGACCCCACAATACGATAATCGTGATAATCCTTGTTACAGGGACCGCCACAATGTACCCTAATTTGGGATTTGGGGTGCCCCGAATTGGGCGCCGCAGCTTGAGCGATGGAACGGCCAACGTTCAGAGTTCCAGTGTAGGCCTCTAACATGGGCCCGCAGACTTTGTAGGGCCCTTAAGGATCTACACAAAGTACAGTACAAACCTAGGTGTACAGGGAGCCAGGATTAAGGGCCCAAACTAGGGGCCTTTGCTGTTCACCAAACCCTTAAACGCCAAGGTTTGGGTGTTTCTTACAGGTTAGGCACCGCCCTAGTGATGGGTAGAAGGCTATAGGTTTGTGCAACTTTTCGTTGAGGAGTTTAGACCAACCAACAACCAAACCCTAAACCCCAAGCCTGTAAACCTTGGGTACGGCCCCCACCCTGTAACAGTCTATATCTGGGGTCATATTAAGGGCTATATAGAACCATATTATTAATTATAGGTATTGACCAAATGTTACAGAATGGGGGGCCGTACCCAACCTAAACCCGAAATCGTAAACCGTCTCTTGGTAGGAAGCTGATGCCGAAGGATGCTTGCTATTCAGGGAAAAGTTTGAGGGTTTAGGGTTTAGGGGGCTCTAGTAATGCAAGCTCAAATTGCCTGCCAAGACCCCTATTCACGGGGTGGGACTTGATGGGCTTTTGGCCAGAGTGATATGTGACAGGGTCATTGCGGGATTCCTAGAGCATCCCAAAATCAGGGTTTAGGGGTGTTATATAGGGATACATAGGGTTAAATACTGGCCATATGGGGAATGGGAAAGACAATGGAAGCTACTATTGGGGCTTCTAGGAGCTAGGGATATTACCCGCATAACATAGTCCAAACTTCTAGTATCCCCCTTAATAGCCCCCATACTAATCCCCCTGTATAATCCCCTATATACCATCGTTTAAGGAGTTTAGACTACAGCTCAACTGGAAAAGAACATCAAACATTGCATGGAAACTGGGCGCCTGCCCTTACCATAACCATGACACTCCCCGAGCAAACATGGAATGAAGCCCTAAACCCTAAACCCTGAACCCTGAACTCTGAATCCTAAACCCTTGACCCTATAAGTCCTAGACCCTATAGACCCTAACCCTAAATCCTAAACCCTACATCCTAAAACCTAAACCAACCTAAAACTCCTACGAACCCTTTAGTAACAGGCAGGGTCGACTCTGTCAGTCTGGACAGCAGTACCTGGTCCAGGAAGAATCAACTTAGAATGTGGGCTATAGTCTAAACTTCGTAACCCCCTTTCAGGAGTTTAGACAATAGCTCGTTTAGGGTCATCGTCTGTGCTCGCCCCTGCAAGTATGTCGCTCCTGCATAGAACTTCAGTTTAGCGAAGTACGGCATTTGGAACTGTTGTCCTGAACCGCGGAGCCCACCTTTAAATGTGAATGTTGAGTTTCGCGTTGTGATTCAATATACCGATTTTTCTGCATTCACGGATCCACAATAGGCTGGGCTTCAAAATTAGGTTCTGAGCAGAAGAGTGCTGAGCGCTGCCAGGGTTGTGTCCAAACACCCTAAACTAAAAGGACTTTAATGGGAAACCCAAACAGGGAACCCCAAGAATATAGTAGAAATATAATGGAATATAAGGACATGGGTATCTACATTCTCACTATAGTCCTACTATATTCTTGGGGTTCCCTGTTTTGGGGGTCCCATTAAAATCCCTTTAGAAACCTTAAACCTTAGTCTCTGGAATGTATTGGATCTGTGTGGATGTTGAGGAAGGTTTGCTGCATTCCAAAACAACTGCAAGTATGGACCACAAAGAAGCCCTAGAAATCTCTCAACATAGGGGTACCCTTGGGATATAGAAGGACCATGCGGGGGTTATAATGGTCCCTTTGCAGGATTACACAGGCACTATTTCGAGAAACTCTCGCGGATTTATAGTGACAGTATGGTACTAACAAGGACGCCTGAGCTCAAATCCTCCGAACAAAATGCCCCTACAGACGTTTCCTCATCGTACCCTCAGGGTTCCAGGAAGCAAATCATGGGCCTTTAGGTCCCGAATTCTAGACTCAGAATTGCTTTTGGTATCCCAAATCCATACAATTTGGTACTCGGACCCTTTCGGATGGGTATAGCGGCAATTGCCTGCAGGTTCATGCTTCGTTACCAGCACCTTCCGGGTACCCTTCCGCAAGTTGTAACCCTAGAAGCCCAGTTACCTATATATTGGGTTCCTGTCCTTAAGTCCCTATAAAAATTTCTATTATCTATAACCCAAGGACCTACTATATGGGTACCTGGGCTTCTAGGGTAAGTTAAGCTTCTGTTTCTTGACTTCTGACAGCCTCGCAACACTACCCAAGACTTTGACCGTTTGGTTTTTCCTTCAATGTTGATCTCAGTTTCATAACCGTCAATAAGATATTACATACGACTTATATAGGTGTATCTTGAGGAAAAGGAACAGTAGAAACCGTTAACCATATTATTGCTGAAAGTTCATGTTATCTTGGCAGCGCTCACTTCAAGGACACCTTTAGGTGTGTAGTAGGCTAGGTATGTGCCACCAGGCTTGTATAAGGAATCTGATAACTAACCTTAAACCCCTAAACCCTAAACACCTACAACTCTAAACTCTAAAGCCTTGGGGTTTCCTCGGTCTCTGCTGGGACCCCAGCATAGTAGGTAAGCAGCAGCGCTGCTGCAATGACGCCCTTGGTCGCAGCGGAGTTTGCGCTCAAAATGCTATCCTTTTTTTACACAGTACTCATACCAGCGTTACCATTTGTACGACTGGTACGGTTATTACTATCATTACTTTTGCTACAACTGTTACTATTGTTACTACTGTTACTGCTATTGCAATTACGACGCGGCTGATTTAGGAGACCATCTCTCGAACTTCTACCAGGTCATTTGGAACCTGCGCTTGAAGCGTAAGATGAAAGGCTCGCGCAACAGCACTGTGAACCTGAAAGGGTTATCCCTGAGCCCTAAACCCTAGACCCTAAACCCTGAATTCATCTTTTGGCGGGTGTATTCAAAGCAGGTAAGGCGCCCAAGATCCACTCAAATGCAGCGTTGGCTCACAAAGTGAGATTCCTCAGTTGCCCTAAACCACAAACACGAAATGTGTCTATGTAGTATGAGGGTGCACAGTAAACAAGGTGTAGGTCAGTCCCGCGGAATTTGCTTGTATACTTGTGGTTGATTGGCTTCGGAGGTCTTGCTGAGCGCCGAACTGTGAGAGACTTCCCGTAGAGAAGTTTGTGTTCAGGGTTTGGGTTTAGGGTCTAGGCTCTTCAGTGCTTTGCACGAAGTTTTGCCTGGCTGGCTCCTTTCGATTTTGGAATACGCTAACAGTTCTGGTTGCTGTTTCAATTCGGGCTTTGCATAAACCTTAGAAATCACAGCCTGCCATGGATCCGATACCCACAAGCAGAACACACAAACAGACCATATAGCTGCACAATGCTGGATGATATGCACTTGGGACCAAACGCAATCATGTTTAGGTATACACTGACGCTAAACCTTATACGTACATGGACCCTTTCGGACTGCCACATTAATTCACTAAACCCGAAAAGCTACACCCTAAACCCTATAAGCCCTAAACCGCTGCCCCATGCCGAGGCTTGCGCAGATATGGCTGCAAACCAGGTAACAGCCTCAGGAAGGATACAGGGTTTGGGGTTTTAGGTTACATGGGTGTTGTGTAGGGTTTGTATTTTTTAGGATCTAGGGTTTAGCGTTTAGGGGTCGTGTGGGGGGTTATATTGAAGAGGGATTATAGGTGTTCTGGATGGGATTTACAGGAACGGTATGGGATTATGTAGCGTTGGCGGTATTAGCATCAATCATGGAAAATCAAAAGGGACATAACATTAAAAGTGATATGAAAACTGGGCTGATTTAGGGATTTAGTAGGGTTGTATTGTAAAATAAGAGGATGTTGGCAATTCCAAGATGGGAAGCCTATGAAAGGCATGTGCGCCATAGTTTAAACTCCTGATATCCCCCTTAATAACCTCTATAATAGTCCCCTATTTAGTCCCCTCCCCTTGCAGTAACATGGTCCACAGATAGAAAAGGAACCATAGTAGACCCTAAATAACACAATTTCGACGGTTACTGTGCGAGGAAAAGACCCAAAGTGGGATATTGAGGAATAGGTGAGCTAGTGCCTGTATTCGGCTTACTAAAGTACCGCTGAGTGTGGACACAGGAGCCTTCTCTGGTAGTTCAGTGTAGTCCCTAACAGATTCCCTAATTAACTAGGACCCATGTCCCTGAACCCTTAACCATAAACCCTGCTGTATTCCCTAAACCCTAAAACCCTAAAACCCTAAAACCCTAAACCCTAGACCCTAAAACCCTAAACCCTAAACCCGTAGGTATAGTTCAGAACCCTTGGCCTCGATTCAAGCAAGGGGAGGGCGATTAAGTTTGGGGATCTGCAAGCCCTGGACTTCTAAGTCGTGGTTTAGGGGTTTAGGGGTTTAGGGGTTTAGGGTTTAGGGTTTAGGGTACGAAATACCTCAAGGTTTAGGGTTTAGGGCCTAAATCCGGTCCTAATGTCTCTGAACTTTGCCTGCACTGGGTTTTTTTGGTGCTTCAGGGAAAGATTCAGACGTTCGTTTCTAAGATGTCTTGTTCTTCCGGATTCCTGGGTGGCGTCCACCTTAAGGGAAAAATGGGAACTCCAAACAGGGAATAACAGAAGTATAAGGACCCTAGTAGGCGTATTCCTATTTTCTTACTGCATTCTTGGGGTTCCTTGTTAGGGGTTCCCATTTTACTCTCTGCCTAAACCCTAAACCCCAGGTCCGTGCTAAAAACAGGACCAAGGTGACTGTTGTGCTTTCCATCTTTGGGACTTTAGATGCGACTTCCAAGGCCCGAGCATAAACGTGGGGCGCCGTGGGTTGAGGGGTTGATGGTTGTAGGGTTTGGGCTCCAGATTTTTAGGGGTTCAGGGTTTAGGATTTAAGGTTCAGGGTTTCCATGTTTGGGATTTAGGGTCTTTGAGGTTAGGGTTTAAGCGTTTAGGGTTTGAGGCTTTTGGGTTGGGTGGACTCTGAGCGCTTGCACCTTCAATCATCAGGTAAAAAAATACACCAAATCTCTAGTAACCCTAAGTTTTATGAGCACCTACCTAATTCCACTTTCTTTTCCGATTGATTCGCCTGTATTTTGGACAATACATGCAGAGATAGGGCTGTGAAAGCAATTGCATTCATGTTTAGGGTTTGGGGTCTTGTCGCAAGAAACCTTCTTCCCCAAAATCCCAGGTCTCTTCTTGGGGTGCCTATGACCGAGATCCTATTGTTTGCGGCCCGTTTTTTTCTCAGAGTTGCTATGGATGGCTGAAGAATTACCTGCCAATGAACAAATTGCCAACGGCAGTCGAAGACTGAGCTTTCAAAAACAATGTTAGGGATGTGGCACCTTCTGACCCCGACGAGCTTACGAAGTTCTCTGCTGGACTTGCTGAGCAACATTCTTTCTGGTCCAAAAGAAGGAGCCCATGCAAGGAGCGGTGCTTAGTGAAAATTCAGGGCAGTGGGAGGCGTTTGGTTTTGCCCGTCGCACTAATATAGACCCCTAATCTATAACTCCCCTCCTGTTAAGGGCCTCAAAATATGCATCCCTATTATAATCCCTATTACGAGGGGGAGGGTGTATTTATCAGGGGTCTACAGTATCTCTGAAATGGTTTGTGTCGCCCAAGCCCTCAAAATTAGGATCCTATGACCTCACATGAACTATAGTCTAAACTATTTAAGGGGGTTATATAATGACCTCGAATTATACCTCCCCCCGTTTTAGGGTACCTAATTTTGTATGTAGAAGATACCAGGCATTAAGTTAGGTATCTTATAGCAAGGTATATGGGGTTCAACATGAGGAACTTAAACTAATCTACTATAAATTAGGAAGCCCTACTATCTACTATGTACCCATGTCAAAGTAACTAAGCTTAACTTCCTTAACAGCAACTTAGTGGAGTTCGGGTTTAGGATTTAGGATCGTCAGCCCTAAGCCATAAACCTTTATGAGGCCGGCGCAGACATGCCCCCATGCGACGCTGGAAGGCACAATGCTGCAATCTGACAATGACTGAAAAGGGAAAAGGGGTGTATATGGCTTATTATAATATACCCAAGCCATTTGGGATCTATTTATGGGGGACTATAACCCAAAACCCTACACAATGTACTGTAAGGAAAGGGGAAAAGTCATAACCCCAAACACAAAATCCTGAAGCTATTTTGCATGCTGCCTTGTATATTCATCAGATTAACACCGGGGGTCAAGGGTTAGAGGTCTAGGGTTCAGGCTTTAGTTAGGGTCCGGGAGCCAGAGCTTCCGCCCAGGATTTTTGTGCGCTTGGAGTCTGCTTATCTGCTTCGTAAACTCTGCCTAGACCCTTACACCCTACCCCCTTTTTAGGGTCGCTAAGTTTACGTCGTCTAACATTTCAGATACAAAGCTACGTCCTCAAAAAAGGACAGATCAAAACTGTCTAGGCGCACTTGAACCATGATTGCCTGCAGTACTTCGAATGCTGCTAACAGGCTGGATGATCAAGAGGCTTGCTACTACACCTCAGCTAACGCACATGACATCCCGTCTAACACACCACAGCTGAGTGAAACGCTCCAAACACATAGAGTATGAGTTTGACTAGGACCTGAAGGCCTTTTCAGTGCAAGCGCATGTAGACTGAGCCCAACTTGTATTGTTGTGGTCCATTGGTTGGCTGCTCAACTGAATGCTCATAGCCCCGGACAGAGGACGTATGTCTGAAACTCTGATTGTATAAGTTAGGTGGACCCCCACCCTGCAGTAGGGGCTATAAAGGACAATAAGGTTTATGCACGGGTCCTATTAAACTCCTGGTGTACCACCATTGCAGATCATTGCAAGGTGGGGATCCTTCTAATGTATAAGGGCTATACGGGAGTAACTTGGATAGTAATTTGAAAGCATGGTTCGGGGTCTTGGGAAACTCCCTTTTGTTCTTCTTAACGTGCATGCGCCAGGTGCTCCGAAGAGAAGCACTCAGCATCGGTCCGCAATTCCCGCATCTACCGACATTTGAGGAGTGTTTCGTTGGTTGGTGGTTGCAAAGTTGTGCAAATACGATTATATGCGCCGTGTACAGGTTACTAGACTCGAGAGGAGTATATGACCTTACTCCATACTAGGAAATGTAATATCTGAGAACAAATGCTACTCATGCTTTGCTTAGATTCTTCGATGGCCTTGGGCCTTGGACTTAATTACTGGTTCTTGGTAGGGAATTTGGGAAAGAATCCCTATATAATCTCTGTAGAAACCCTGCATCATCTCCGTATAATTTCTGTATAGCCCTTATAGAATGTACCCCTTTATTCCCTGCTAAGAACAAGTAAGTTGAAAGCATTCTTCCTCTTGGGCTTTCAAGTGCTTAACATTCGAAGCAGGCAACCAGCGAGATGCTTTAGTTTCAGGGTTTACGGGTTTAGTGGTTTATGGTTTAGGGTTTAGGGTAAGAACCTCAGTGATCCTTAATAATGCATGTACCCTTTTTCCTAACCCGGTTTTAGTGGTCTTCTAATATTCCGACGCCCTCTTCCTTCGTGCGCTTTCCCTTTGATGACGTGGCATGCCTTGGCCAGGCATCCACCTTTTGTGTGAGATATTCTTTGAGCACACGTTTCCAAGGCGTGCTCCCATGCACCTCCACCACACGACGGTTGGACTCGGTGACCAGATCCACGACGCCACCCGGCGGGGGCGCCGAACTGCCGGAAAGACACAGAGACAGCCATTGAGTGTCTCTCTCCACATCTGGATGCACAGGCGGCAGGTCGTTGATCATGTTGAGGCACTCCTCGATAGAGTTCTCCCGAATTAAAGGGATGCACCAGTCGCTGAGATAAATGGCCGCTGTGACGGGATGGGACAAGAAAGCCACGAGTTCATCCTGAGGAATGTAGCGAAAAACACCTGCTGTGTGGTCTACCTCCTTGTCCTTGGTCGAGTACTTGCCCATGATGAAGCAGACGACCCTGCGCCAAAGTTGTTCACAAGACTACGGGAATGTTCTCGAAATTGAGCTCTTGGACTTTCAGCACAGACCCGAAGCAGCGCTTTGAGGTGAAGCCGTAGTTCACACAGCAGTCGACCAAAAAGCGCTTCCAGACATCCGCGACGAAATGGCCGTGTTTCTCCATTTCTTGTATCCGGATGTTGGCCTTGTTCGACGCCAACTCCGCCAACTTCCTGAACTCCATGCGGTCCAGGAACACGCCACAGTTTAGGGTAGCGCTGGCAAGACTGCCAAATAAGGCTTTGTCAAGCACTGCTTCCATGCCCTTTCCATCGCTGCCCTTGCCAACCTCTTTCACGCTTGGCAGCTCGGGCCTCCTTTTTGAGAATGTGCTGTCGGTTTTCCGCCAGAGCCGCAGCTAACTTGGCTTGTTGAATCTCTATAGCTCTAGTTGGCGAGCATCAGAACTGCTGGCTGGAGTTGGCGTAGCAACATGCACTGCCCGATCGGGCGCTGCTTTCTTGTTGGTCTTCGGCGAGACTTTGCTTGTGCCCGGCTTCTTTGCACATGCACATCTATCTCTGCCCCAGCGGCCGCATCCGGCACATTGGAACGAGGCATAGCTTCAGCGTCTGAAAGAAGGGATGGAAGTGCGTGTGGTCTGAGAGCGTTCGTCCTTCCACACAAGTAACCCCAGTTGTCCACTCGCAGCCCCCAGGAAAGAATTTAATTAAATGCATTATGAAGCCCCGTGAGAGTTCATGCCCAGCTAGACCCGCCCTCTCTCATTATTGGGGATTGGGGACGGTACATTTCATGAATTCTATGTAAAGGTACTATTTATATTACATGTTGATATAGTTATGGGCTTTGCAGCCCGCGTGGACCAGATGCCAGCGCTGAGGCCCGTACCTGAGCCGGACCCCAACGCATACAATTTTACATTTGGAGCACACTAGGGTAGAGTTAGTTGATGAAATTTAACGTTTCTATACCACACTGAGACGGGGAAGCTTTTGCAGTTCATGAATAACGACATAAAAGCAGGAACATGCACGGTATTCTCATCTACTTAAAGGTTCTCGGAAACCTATGAGTTCATATACGGGGTATAAAAATGCTCGAATGGCTAGATATGACTGTGCGGTCAAAAATGCACGCCCATGTAATCAAAAAACAATGTGATTTTTGTTTGCCACCCCCTCCCCCTCCCCTACTCAAATTGCCTTTTCAAGTTCTATAGCCTTCCTAGCCTCTTTGCCCGATATCCTCGTACTCCACAGCCCACAAGATACTAGCATGGACAAAATATACTACGGAGTTTAAAGCCAAGGAGATAATAAGATTTACAGTATGTGCCACAGTAGCTACGATTTGTGGCTCTTTTATGAAGTCCAAAAACGTGGGCCCGTATTCCGACGCGTTCTGAAAAAGGGAAAAAGGTTACCACTGGGGTACCTAGAATAAGTAGCATGGTACATACTCATATTCACTGAACCTCAGCATCATACCTGTACGTTGGATCCCGAGACCGTTCGAACGACAAATGTTGTCCGGAGTGCACTTCCCGAAGAACCCCGCCATTAGGTATTTGCCCAAAATCCTGAACTACAATTACTCATATCAAAATCCCAAATAGGCAATTATCGGGCGCATGGACCCCTAGCGCATGACCTGTGTTGCTTCTGGGTCCTGCTCCTTCATAACATCTGCAAGATCCCGTTCAAGCGCGCCACTCGCATGGTGAGTTTCAAGAACTGCCTCAGAAACTTCCTTCAGCAAAACATATATATATATATATATATTCATATATATACACATATAGACTCATTCTCCATATACATATATGTACATTGAATATGCATGCTTGCATATACTACATATATACACACATACACATATGCTATGATATACATTAACATGTATGTATGTATATATGGGGGATTTCTCGAATTAGGGGCAATTACCTCTTCAGGGTCCCTGAGATAAGGGTTATAGTACTTTGGGAGTGTATGCCGAGGTCCCCCTATTGAAGGAAACTACCACATATGAGCCGTAATCTAAACTCCCTAAAGGGGGCAGGACTATATAGGGTTCCCATTAAGGGGGATACTAGGAGTTTAGACAAAAGCTGATATTATCAATCCAATGCAAGGCTTGTCGGCAGCGGGTACGTGGATTAATGGAAAGCGCGGGAGTCACTGCAGCAGTTTCGTGGAGCCTTGCTGCTTCGATAGCTACATCACCAGAATTCCTAGGGTTCGGGATCTTTCCATATACTACGTCACTATTATTCCTATAAGGTTGAGGGTTTAGGGTTTAGGGCATCATGATTCCCATAATTACGGTCCAGGAATCCAGGGCCAAGCAGGATTTTGTCTATCCGGCGTGCGATGGAACAATAGCCCTGCAACAAAGCAATACTAGTTCACTGCAGCATTTTAACGAGAAGTCCTACAAACATCTTTGCTGTAGGATGGTACTTTCTAGAGACTCCTACGGTTGATACTACAATTACTACAAATCCTACACGACCTTTGGTACTCAAAACGTTTCTTGTGGTAGCATAGTACACTAACGTCATGTAGGGAATCTCACATCAACCGCATGTGCTATGAAACCAAGTGAGTAGCTTTTTTTTTTGGCGGTTGAACCTGGTAAGATTACATTCCT
>CAJNIZ010011396.1:758-11013 GCA_905231905.1 Symbiodinium pilosum | reverse complement strand
GAAAACGACACTAGCATTGTTATAGGAAGAAAACTATGCTGTGGAGGGGCAAATGAGTAGATAAACAATCAGAATACATACATACATACATACATACATGCATACATGCATACATACATACCTACACAAATTGCTTTCCTGTTCAAGACTGTGTATGTGTCAACCAGTACGCTAAAGCTGCTTCTCCTGGATGGCTCAACATTGCGCAGCGTAGGCCCTGCATCATATGCCGAATGATTCATGCTAGTACAGTTGGATGAAGAGAAGAACATGAAGCTTTTTGCTTAAATTCTGCAGAAGTGTTCTTGGGATAGGATCGCCAAAAAGAGGGATATAGTACATCATATTTTATGTGGCGCAAGAGCTCCTATTCCCTAGCAGGGGAGTTCCTGTCGAGGTAGGTGTGCTGTCTGCGGCGCCGGAGGAATCCCATAAGCCATGCCACGCTCAACCATGCGCCGAAGGCTTCCGCTGATGGCGGGAGACTCAGGGGTTGACGGGCTGGGGGCCCGTTAAGAACTGGGTTGGCCTTTGGGATACTCAAATGTTTTCCCTAATTGGTTTCATAAGGACCCTATATATTAATATGTTCAAAGGGTTCTCAAGGCCAACCAAGAGAAGGTTCTAGGGGTTATATGGGGGATATATGTGACAGGGGAAGATCTAGGGCTCAGGGTGCGGTATTTAGGAGTTAGAGTTTGTGGGCCTAGGGTGGCTTAGGATGTAGCACCTGGGCTTGGGTTTTTGGCGTTCTGGGGTTTCGAATGTAGCTTCAGGTTCACGATGAGCTGAATGGGGTATATTCTGGCTCTGGCAGGGCACCTTGTCATGGTTGAAACTGCTCATGCAGTTGGGAGAGGCAGACTCGTAGCTGAGAAGCTCAAACTGCTTGCAGGATCCCTTACCCAAAAGGTTCACGCGACTGTACAGTAGATATTTGGGCTGCAAAGTAACGAAATGGGCGCCATATTGGGCCGAAAGTATATACATGCAACTATATGCGGTATACCTACATGGACCCTTCGGGCTAATTAGGCTTACTTGGGAACCTTGCTAGACGTATCGGGGAAAGGTCAGATCGTTTGCCTTTGAGGCCAGGAGTTCCATCCAGGCTTAGGGTTTAGGGTTTGGGGTTGAGGGTTTAGGGTAAACACTCATCCAACATCCCAGGACCCTCCTTGTACCCTTCATAAGAGCATATAGCCCCCACCTGTCGGTAAATAGAAGGAGGGTCCGGGAAGTGGCTCTAAGCCATGATCTTACTTAAGAGTTCGGGGCTTAGGGTTTAGGGTCTTAGGGGTTTAGGGGTTTGGGTCGTTATGTTGACCCAGACCCCTGATTAATAACCCCCTCCCCTTAATAAGGATTGTAATAGGGATCCTAATATTAAGGCCCTTCCAAGAAGGGGGCTTATCAATGCCTAAACCCTAAGTAGTAGTTTCCATGTTCTTTTCCACTATCCCTATATATCCCTATAGTGACTCCTTTGTTAATCATGGGTCTACATCAGTGAATTTCAGCTTTACAAGCGATGTAGCGCTGCACCTCACAGCTGAAGACGAAAACCCGAACCCTGCGCAACCATATACGATTCAGGGGGATTAGGGTTTAGGGGGACATCTTTTTAGGGTTTAGGGGGTTTAGGGTTTAGAGTTTAGGGGGACATCTTTTTAGGGCTTAGGGTTTCGGGGGACGGGGGGCTGCAAGAGTACAGGGTGAAGGTCAAGAGGTGAGGGGTACTCTTCATGTGAGCTACACAGGGGTCCCTTTGTTTATTTGATATGGTCCCTAATGTGTTCTGCAAAAAAGGACCCGTGTCCAGTGACTACCTAAGAAAATATTGACTGTGGTTCATGGTGTCTGTGTGAAGCAGATGGGCAAGGTACAGCCCCGCTTTGATGACCTTTGATGACCTGAGGGGTCAATGCTTGACGCTTCTGCGAGTGCTCAGGTCTATGCGAAGGGGAAAAGGATATCAATCTGTGTATGGCTTGTTGCTGGTCATGCGTGAGGCTGCTCATGAGCTGCTGGAAGTTCACGTGCTTGGGCGCCTGTCACTTTCGAAATTTGATTCCACCTGCGCGCAGATGCAGCCGACCATGCGTGCTGATGCAATCATGTGCGAGACCCGAATCTTGTGTGGCCGGCACGCCCCATAATCCTTCTGATTATGGAGATCCGTAGGGTCCATACGGGTGCCTTCATTTTCAGAAGCCGCACAGCCCCTGATCCAGGAAGCCCAGACCTCCAAAACCTTGAACCCTGGGTGGGGCAAAGCTCATACCGTCCTTTGACCATCTGTACAACAATAACACAGAACCCTACAAAAACTATGTGAGCCCCTACGCTACAATCCATATAAACCCCCTGATGGAAGCCCGGGTTTTCCATGTTCTTTTCAATTCCATGCGGCAGAAGGCAAGCTACTTAGGCTCCCAAAGCTAACAACTAAACTAACAACTAAACCCTTTCTATACTGTTGATAATTACAATCCTGCATGGCCCTAGTATACTATTATACCATACCTCCCAATGGGTTGTTTGGGTTAAGGGTTTAGCGGTTAAACCCTAAACCCAAACAACCCTAAACCCTAAACCGGAGTTTCACGTACTTAGGGTCATGCAGGATGGTTCGTATCCAAGGTAGTACCAGACGAAGCGAACCAAACCTGGGCCCCATTCTGAGGTTTAGTGTTTAGGGTTTATCGGGCTTATAGGGTTTAGGGTTTAGTGTTTGGGATTTAGGGGTTGCAGGGCTTATGGGGTTTAGGGTTTAGTGTTTAGGGTTTATGGGGCTTGTAGGGTTTGGTCTTTAGGGTTTAGTGTTTAGGGTTTCGGGATCACATTATAAAGCCCCCGAAACTGTCTTCTATACTCTGAACAAGCCCAAAACCCTAAACTCTCTTCCGTGGCATGATATTGAATAGACCCTATTCAAATCCATAGCCCTAAACCCTAAACTTCTCTAGCATAATACAAATCCCTTAAACCCTAAGCCCTAAACTTAAACACTAAACCCCAAACCCTAAGTGTAATACAAAACCCTTGAAGGTTGGTCTGGGGGTTGCGCTGCTGAGCACCGCACCCCCAGCGGCACCCGCAGCAGTGAGGCGGAGTTTGAATTTCTAATTTGGGGTTCAGGGTTTAGGGGTTTAGGGTCAAGGGTTTAGGGTTTGGGGTTCAGGGTTCAAGGTTTAGGGGTTAAGGGTTTAGGGGTTTAGGGTTAAGGGTTTCGGGTTTAGGGTTAACCCTAATGACTGGCAGCTTGTTTTACTATATTATTGCCATACATCCTATGTAGCTTATGGTTTCGGGTTACATAACCCTTATGACTGGCAGGTTATGGCAGGTCTGTGCGTACACCTGATCACAGGGCAGCATATCCTTAGTTTTAATTTCCTGCCATAGATCATATGTAGACCTCACAGCCCCATTATCCACAGGTTAAGGGTTGCGGGCGCAGGGGTTAGGTTGTAGGGATTTGATCTCAGGCCTTTGTTGCTGTACATTGTAGGATACTTGGAGGGTGAGGGGGACTTAAGTAAATATGTTAATGACAGGTGAGCAGAACAAATCTGTCACATACGCGTTGAATGTAAGTATTCCCTGCGTTCCAAGAATTTGGAGAAGATAATCGGCCCAGAAAGCTCTAGCGAGGCTCACTGTTTTCTCCTAAACCCTAAACCCTAAACGTCTACGTCTTAGGATTCTGGCTTTGGGGTGTCCAAGTAGAAGCTTGAAGGTTGAAGCTTCTTAGACCCTGAACTCATTGACTCCCCTACTCACCCCCAAACTTCACCCTTAAAATAAAGGATTTCTAAATAAGAGGATTAGGGTCTAGAGGTTGATCTTCAGCTGGCTGCAAGGTTTCAGTAGACCAGAATAACACCATAATTCCCCAGGTCTGAGGTTCTTAGATTCATGCATGTTGTTTAGTATCAACCGTACCCTGCATGGTTAACCGTGTGGCAATTCCAACAATAATGTCACTCACTTAATTAGGCAAATGGTTTTCGGCTGGGAAACTTTATACGATGCTTCCATGGGACCCTAAACCCGGCTTCCAGATTCTAGATGAACTTCTCCAGGGGTGCTAAATCTTGTGCGGCTGTCCCTAGAATCCCACCCTCCCCAAAATTGACGTGAAAACGCATGTAGCTACTGTTTCGCAAATTTTCTTGACTGGGGCCGCAATGTCGGGCTTTTGGAGGGCAAACCGCAGTCCTTCAGTCCTGTCATCCCAGGTAAGTTTCAAGTTGCCACCCCACTGAATGCCTACCCCCTCTCGAAGTCTCAGACAAAGAAGGCTCTTGTAAGTGCTGAGATCAGAAGACGGAAAGCGGTGAAAGCCTGGGTCAAGTGCTGCAAGTGCATGTTGTTAGGGTTTCTGCCCTTGTAGGAGTGGTGGTCCTGCAAAATGGTGTTCCTATGAACTATGGGGATATTTTGAGATAGCGCACAGACGTCATGTTCGCCCGCTACCCTTGTACAATCTTTGTGTAAGCCTCGTATAAGGCTACCCAGCAGGTCGCCATCCATCTGACCAGAATTCGAACTATTGGGTTGCTGAGGAATTTCAATTAAGTTGCCATAATGGGTAAACCTCTAGCAATTTATATGGTTCCCCCATTATAGCAATTGAAATTAAGCGCTCCTTATCAACAGCCCAGACTATTGAGTCTAGGGGTTGCGATGTTAGCCCTACATATCCAAGCAGACTCCCGCAAGAAGGGCCCATCACCGCGGCAAACCACCGCAGGGGTAGGTTAGAACATGTTGCTCAATAATTTGAATTTGGAGGGCCCCAAACCTACCCTAGACCAGGCATGAAACTCTTATATTCTGATGTGCGATTTCATCGGTGTTTGCTATCAGAGGGCATACCAAGAGGTACTGTCAACACCAAGCTTGCCAAAAGAATGCTGGGCGAGGCTCTTAACCCTGCCCATTCGGCTTTACTATCCCTGTCTTCATGACGTGGTAGGCTTCCCGACAACACGACCGCCAGAGGTGGGCACAGTGAGGGCTAAGGTGTGTCATAGTCATGTACACCCGTGTGCCCATTTAAGTCGAAAGTTGAAACCATGGGCCCCTAGTATGGGCCCTTAGCCCTCGCATCGTCATGTACCTACTACATACGCTATGTTTACCCTTAAGGGTCCCTAGACCTAAGTGGCCTAAGCGCCCATATTAGGGGCTCGTACTTGTAACCTTTGACTAAGACCCTGAGATAAAACAACAAAACATTGCCCCAGTTGGCCATGAGTCCTGCAGGCACTATTTACCACTCCCTACACTCTTCCGCATGTATGTCGTATAATTTGCCATAATGTTCCCCCAACAAGGAGCAACGCCTCCATCAGGGCCCATACTCTCTACTTCAGATCCTAAACCTAGCCCCTGGCCACCCAAGAAAGCCCCCACGGTTCAGGTTAGGGGTTGTGGGTTAGGGGGTTATACAGGGGTTACAGGGGGATTGCCACTTGCTTGGGAAGGGTGGGGGTCGAGTCTGCCTCACTATCAGCTGGATGATGGGTTATTCTATCAAAAAAACAGACCGTTACTGCATTAAGGCAGTGGCGGAGCTTACTGCAGAAGCTGCAAAGTTACGGATGGTATGGTCCAAGATTCATATTTATTTAGAGCTTGGGAATTAGGAGACTAAAGCCCCTCCATGACTTGTATGCTATGCCAGCAATGTAACACGCGGTTTGTAAGCTCAAGGTTCTTCTTGGAGGAGAACAACATATTGGACACCCAAGTCCTTCTCACACAGCTACAGCCTCTTGTGAGGAATATTTAATGTTATGGGAATGTGGGTTTTCAGTTTTAGTAGAATACTTCAAGTTTGTACCCTCAATGTTTGTAACCACGGGTTCTGGGCTCCAAATACCCTGACTAAGGGTTCTATTCCATGGCTTAGGATTCAAAGCCCAAGAGTACAAACCCTTTTAGGGAAAGGGAATTTCAACGGTTCCCAAAATTTGGGTATTCAGGCTCTCCCCTAAACCTCTTGGACCCTTATAATGGGATCCTGAACCCTAGCCCTTGAAGCCCAAACCTTACCCCAGAAAGCCCCAAGTAGTCCTAGGAGCCTTGGGGTAGGTATGGGAATCTCCTGTAGGGGTACAGGGTTTAGGGTTTACAGGGTCCACGCATAGTTGCCTGTCATTTCGGTTACAGATAATTGCTGCACATCGTAACATGCCTGCCCAGTAGAGCCCAGCATTCCGATTTATGGATTGGGCACCCAATGTATAGACCAATTCCTAAAACCTTCAAGCCTGAACCCTCAGAAGTCCGTCAGCTATAGGGATAGGGGTCTCAGAAAAAGGAGTGTGGCAGTCTCTCCATAGATTTTGAAAAAGCCTGGCGGAATTATCGCAAGCTCACACGAGCTCACCCCAAAGCATCTGAAATGGCGAGGTTGCCCGAACCACCTATATAAGAAGCTCACACGGGATGGTTTGTTTGTAGGTAGCGGAAGCCTACTACTAGCATTTTGACTTGAAAGCCTACTCTATAGTCTAAACCAAAAGCCAAAAGACCTCCAGAGTCCTCCAGCCGGAAATTCAGCAGCAGCTGCTGTGTTGAAGGAAATCTGTACCCTTTTGCGGCCCTTCTGGCCGTAAAAAGCCCGGACGTCCTCAAAGATGCAAATGCAGAGTGGGTTGTACGGTTTCTGTTGTTTTTTCATGTTGTGGTGTTTGTATAGCAAGATCTGCTTTCATAGTCAAACACTCCAAGGGGCTCGGATCGAGTTCCCGCATCCACAGATTTTTAAACTAAATTAGCGACGCGATGTGAGGTTGCGAAATACATCAATTAACGAGTCGAGGTTGATTTTCTTTAATATGCTGAATTAACAGTTTTTCCCGGAAAAGCTGCTGGTCTAGATTCTCTTGAAATTTGTGATGTCTTCCGAAAAGACATGGAATAGGCAGCAAACTCTACCCTAAGGCTCTTGAACCCTCCTACTGGGATCATAAACCTTAGCCCCCAAAGCCCAAACCTTACCCCAGAAAGCCCCAAATAGTCCTAGGAGCCTCAGGGTACGGATGGTGGGCTGCAAAGCATACAGAGCTCTCCAGCCCTCCCTACTCTCTTGCCAGCTAAGAATCATTATGCCTATGACCAGTGTGCTGATTAGGAATTTAAAGTAGGTTGCCATGAGATAGGAATATGAAAAAGCCTTAAACCCTAAACCTTCCCTACTCGGCAGGCGTAAAAGTCCATGGGGCTGAAACAGAAAAACCTTCCTTGCCCCAAGGCTCCATGTAGCTATCTAGTATATACCTAGTGCCCAAAGGGGCTCCCATGTGACTACTTTAGAGCCTAAGTATATACCATACAGCTACCCTAAGCCCTGAGCCCTAAACTTATACGTATATGTATATACCATATAGCTGCATGGAGCCTTTGGGTTTGTAACGGGGCTTAATGCCCCTGAGCCTCCTAGGGTGGTTTAGGGTCTAGGGTTTAGGATTTAGGGTTCGGGATTTAGGCTTGAGGGCTTGCCCACTTGGCGCATCAGCTGGTACCTCGAAGCTTGCGTTTGCACAGGCGCGCGCAGCCATAGTAAAGATCCTACACAGCTCACTATTCTTATTTGTTTCGGAAAAAGCTCAGAAGCACGTTCAGTCCCTGAAACCCTAAATCCTATACCCCGAACCTCGTAAGCCTAAACTCCTGGACCCTTGTCCTCATATACCCTCCACTTCAACCGAACATTATTCATTAAACCCTAAACTGAAATCCGCAAATCCCGGCCTTCAAATCCTTGAACCCCTCATCGCTGAACAATTACGGCAATCCTCAATGACACTGTAGCTTAGAGTTTAGGGCCCCAAACCCAAACCCTCAACCCTCAACCTCCAAATCCTAAACCCTAAACCACCAAATCCTGAACCCTTGTCTACAGGAATCCCTTTTGTTGCGGAGGCTTGCTTGCGGTGTTGGCTATATTCCTGGCCTTGGCGCTTCTGAGGCCTACTTAGGCGATAAGGGAAAGGATTTCTTAAAGGGTTTAGGGTTTAGGAAGGAACAGGATTTATCTGAGGGTTAAAATTGTGGGTTTAGGGGTTTGGGTCTTAATTATGTCCAGCTTACATAGGGCCTTAGGATTTACGTCAATGAGAAAGAATCAAATGGAAAGTGAAATCGAAACTGGGGTTGTATTCAGGGGCTTACCGAATCGGGATGAAAGGTATAGGGAAGGGGGGTGAAGGCTTACAGGGTTTCGTGTTTGCGGGGTTTCACTTGGGGGACAATAGAATACTGGTCCCTAAACAACGGTCTGGAGTTGCGAACCCTGAACCATTGGCCTTTAGGGCCCATTGCTTTTCGTAGCGCAGTGCTGACATGCAAAACTGCATGCCCCGCTGTTGACCTAGACCCTCCTTCTACCCTCTGTGATATCCTAAAGGTCCTGAAGCCCATTATCAGGGACCATGTATCCCTGTTTAAGGGTACAAGGAGGGTGGATGTTCTGGGATTGCATTGGCTAGGACTTTCCTATCATACTTCATATTAGCTCCGGCAGGGCGGGAGGGAAAATTGTGTGAGTAGCACTTTAGCTGTATGTATATACATATCGACTGTTTGGGTAGGGTATCTTATTATAGGAATGAAGTTGTAGTCTTACTGGGTTCAACCCCCCAATAACATGGCTTATTGCACACAAAACAAACGAACACCGCCAAGCTCCCTAAGCTTCAAACCTCCCTCCCCCCCTCGTCCGTGCTGACCCCCAGGCCCTGAGCTCCCACCCGTAAACCTTAATCCCTGAACCTCAGTGCCTAAACCCTAGTCGCAGAGCCCTACCCCATGAACCCTCATCCGCGAACCCCAGCCCTCAAACCCTAATCCCCAAAGCCTGAAACCTAATTCTAATAGCCTAAATCCCATTTACCCTAAACCCTAATCACTGACCTCAATCAGCCCTAATCCCTAAACCCTAAACCAGTTGTAGGGATGAGTTGTAGGACGCTTCCAGTGCTTTTGACCTACTGGCGGGTCATGTGCTGTGGCTGAATGGATCTGGGAATGAGGTTGGGGTTCGGGATTTGATTGTGTTTCAAGCTGCACTGTTTGAGGACTTAACTGCTTTGGGGTAGCAAGGAATGGAAACCACAGGCAAAAGCGAAGCTGGGCGCTTATGACCATGTGTGGGCATTGAGTTGATTTGCTGGTGGTGCTTTCCTTGGTTCCTACTACTGTGCCAGCGAGCAAGTTGAAAGAATGCAAAGCCAAATGTCAACTACGATAGAACTCTCACAATGGACGCCAATCAACAAACCACATAATATATACCTCCTATCCTATAGGTACTACTGGCCCTTAAAGGGACTTCTAAGTTGGGGAAGCGGTTTAGGGTTTAGGGTTTACCCCTATATAACCCCTGTAAAACCTCTACAACCCCTTTAATGGGCTCCCTCCACGCTACGGTTCCAACGAAGAGTCCAACCCAGCATCCCTTGAATGCAGGGATTTGGGCTTCGTATTTTTTAAACCCTAAACCCCTTTGGGCTTCAGGACCCAGAACTCACGTTTTCTGAGATTGGGATATTGTGTTTAGGTTCTTCATGTAGCTTTAATATAGCAGGCTCATGACATACCGGATCTTCCCTGGCTTAGCCGAAGGGTTAGTGGGTGCTGCAT
Source organism: Symbiodinium pilosum (assembly GCA_905231905.1). NCBI lineage: Eukaryota > Dinophyceae > Suessiales > Symbiodiniaceae > Symbiodinium > Symbiodinium pilosum. The sequence continues at coordinate 1,353 of CAJNIZ010011396.1, read as the reverse complement.
GTTCTTCTTACTGCAGACTGAGGTTCCTTTGGATAAGACCTCAACTACCTACAGTTTTGGTAGGTATTGCTTACGGTTCAGGGTTTTGGTGTTACTGCCCCTAAGTAGTAGGTAAGACCCATCAAGCTGTAGCTAGTTGGGGCTACAGGTAGGCTGTATCTTCTAGAGGCGCAGGTGAAGATTTGCCTGTTTGAGGGTTTTCGGGCCTACGGAAACGTCAATGTGCGGGAATTGTTGTTTGCATTGATGACTAATTTCATGGGAAATTCTACAGTGGTCTCCTTAGGAATTGCTGTAAAATTTTGTTATAGTAGAACCTTAAGGAATTCTTATCTTTCATTTATTGCAGGTCTAAGGGGAGGAAAGTTTACAGTACAATTTACAGAAAAAATGCCTTGGCTCTTCTAACCAACAAGAGGAATTAAGGCCTCAGGAGAGCGTAATGAAAATTCTACCATCGTTTAATGTCGCTGATTCTTGGTCTAAGAAATTAAACTAACATGATATTTCCATAAGAGATGACTCAAATGTAGACCCCCATGCGCTACATCACCCCTAAACCCTAAGCCCTAAACCTCATAAATCCTAAGCCCTA
>CAJNIZ010011395.1:0-11013 GCA_905231905.1 Symbiodinium pilosum | reverse complement strand
TATTAAGGGTAGATCAAGGTACCCTAAAGGTCTAATAGCCCATAGTGCCATAGCCTTCCTTCTGCCAAACCAGCATGGCACTTGCCTGAAAGGTTTTGTAAGGGTCATAGGTACGTAGAGGGACGAATAGGGTTTAGCTCCCCCAAAAGACGCGGAGCTTGAAAAATGGGCCGGACAAAGACTGCTGTCTTTTTCACAACTGTATATGTCCTTATTCAGGAAGATACAGTCGCGCCTCTCTTTGGCAGGAACATCATCAACCACATCTTCATCCAGCACCACCTCCACGTCCTCTTCCACGTCAACGTCTTCTACCACAAGGACTCGAAATCCCTCAAACCCTGAACCCATTGGGTATTTTCCTTAACTGAAGGAACCCCCATAGAGACACTCAAATACTATAATCCTTACTATGGGGACCTCAAGCCCTAACCCTGAACTCCCAAAATGGTACTCTAGTTTTGAAATCCTTCAAGATCTGAGACCTGAGCTCAATTCTGGTGCTTTTACCTTTGCTGGGTTGCTGTTGAGGAACGTACTTCAAGTCACTATATTGGAGATACCACAGTTATTACTATATATAAATACATATATATATATATGTATATGTATATGTCACTTAACTCAAGTTCCTTAACAGCAGCCCGGTTTGTTTGAGGGTCTGGGCAACTTAAAGGCCTACATACTAAACCCAAGCAGCCGTATAAGCTCAAAAAACCGGAAGGACCTCGAGCAGCACGTCGTCGAGCAGTAGCTCTTCAACTTCATCATCATCCATCACATTGACACTGACACTGGGTCTATATTATACTAGATTATACCGTAGTATACTATAATATACTATATTATAGTATTATATGGTATAGGTAGGGTTTGAGGTTGAGGGTGTCGGGCTTTGGGTGTCCATCAGATTGATACTGACACTGGAACATGGGTGCTTCGCAAGTTCTGACTTCATCATAAGGCCCAAAAGCCTTAAACCCGCCCCAAACCCAAAGTACCAGAAGTAGCCGTCTAAGATTGCCCAGGGGGAAGAACTGAGTTCTTGGCATATCTACTCAGCTGTTGAGGTGTAGTTTAGTGCTCAGGGCCTTGTGAATTCTAGAGGGAGCTGCCTAGCAAATGCCACCCTCTTGGTATGTTTGCACGCTACACATGAAACCCTGACCCCTAAACACTCAGACCTAGACCCCTAACTATAAACCCTGACCCCTAAACCCTAAACCCTTAACCTGACCCCTAAACCCTACGCCCTGACCACCAAACCCTGACCTTTATCCGAATTTAGGGTTTTGGGGTTTAGGGTTTGTCCTGAGGACTTCCGAAGAAAGGAATCGGAATCTTAAGAATCCACTACGGGCAGGTCTCCTCAGAAAGCTTACATACGCCAAAGCTCTTAACCCTGGGGGTTTAGGATTTAGGGACCTTGTCTTTGAAGCTATAACTCCCCGGGATTTTTTGTATCAACCCTATCACCCAGGACAAGTACAACTACAACCAGCACCTCTTCCACATCTGGCATCTGGAGTGCACTTAAGTAGTAGTGGTTGTGGGGATACTTGATGGGTTATGTAGGGTGTAGGGGTCCCCTTGCAGTGGTTATACGGGAGGTGGGGAACCTAAACCAAAAGCCCGGAGGGTGAAGGCTTAACAATATCAGGGGTTGGGGATTCCTCACTTTAGACAGGTTTTCCATGTTGGTTTATTTCAGAAAGTAGGCGAACTAATCTTGTTGCTTTTCTGTCTGATCCTTATTGCCCCATGAGAATCATTAAGCTTCGAACTAACGTCATATGGTAGGTTGTCAGAATTTGTTCATTTCTTGGGTGCCGCAGATATATGGGCCGCATTCGATTGGGCACCGCAAAAGGAACCATACTTTGAGAACCCCCGATCTGTTTCCGGTTGCGCCAGGCACCTTTAGAGGAGGATAAAAGGGTTCAGGGTTTAGGGTTTTAGGGTTTAGGGTTTTAGGCTTTAGGGTTTAGGGCTTCGGGTTTTCGGGTACGAATCATGGAAAAACAAATGGAAGCGGACATGGAAAATGAAATGGAAACTGGGTCTTGGAGAGGGGTACTGCTTGTTTTGCATCACTTCACCAAATTGACCATCTACACTTCCCCCACCTTCGCTCCAACTTCAATTAGACTTACTAAAGGTTACGTAAGGCTCATGAATTAAGGCTACGCAGGGAGGAATCTAGGTGAAGTAGTAGTGTAGGCGGAGAGGTAACGAAACCCGTGAGTTTGGGATTGGGCGTAGGATTGAGGGCATGTATTTTTGCATGAGGTTTGACTGCATCTCGCCTCCTTCAACGGGGCACGCAGCTGTTGCAAGGTCTTAACAGCGTCAAAGCATTTACACCCTCGGAATACCTAAGTTAGTCCACCGAGAAAGGCCTCAAGGCCTTCCTAAGCCCTGAGCCCTTAATAGTGCAAACACCCGACCCTAAACCCGTAAGGCGCTAAACCCTACACCCTTAAACCCTAAGCCCTAAAACCCTCACCTATAGTAGACCCCGAAGCACTACACCCTAAGCCTTTGAGACCTAGTCCCGTAAGAAAACTCCACTGACACACGAAAAAACCCTGAAGCGGAAGGCCCTAAATCGTAACCCCTAAACCTGTAATATATGGTTCCCCTAAACCGCTAAACCCTTACACGTTGAACCACAGAACACTGGAGAAGCTTTCCTACAGTTAGCACAGAACGAAGGAATGAATCCTAATATCAGTCCCTAGATGAACCCAAGAAATGACAATTTGAAATCTTTTTTCCCCTCAACTCTAAACCGTCAATAGATATATATATATATATGTATATACACATATACATATATATGTATATACGTTGTATATATATATATATATACGTATCTCTCTCTCTCTCTCGCTCTCTCTCTCTCTCTCTCTCTCTCTCTCGCCTCTTTCTCCCTGTAACCCATTTCAAGGGACCTCAGGGCCTTATAGTGGTTTCTATGTTCTTTCCATCCTTTCATTCGCTTCGCATCGGAGGTGACATGTTATCCCAGAACTCCACGCTATACATTCCTAGAAACCCCCAGCTTCATTTTCATGTTACACATGACTGTCCTTTTGAGCTTCCACTATTGGGGAAATGTCCCTATACAGCATTAAACAACCCTGTGTATCCTTATGCATTTGATTGTCAATTTCATGCTCCATTTGATTTTCCATCATTATTGGGGTAGTGCCTATAATCCGAAGCCCTAATCCTTAAACCCTAATCCCAAAATCCGAAACCCTAAACCCTGATCCACCCAAAACCACAAATGCCAGACCCTAATCCCTACATCCAGAACCCTAATTCCTCAAACCCAAAATCCTAATCCTCAAACCCTAAACCCTAAACCCTGCACCCTAAACCCTAAACGCAACAACAAAGGCACCACTAGCACTAGCAGCTCTTCTACGCCTTGCGCGGAAACAACCTCCACGGAAACCTCGGCGTCGAGCAGCCGCCTGGTTGATTTTTACTGGGTTGCTGTTAAGGAACTTGAATTAAGTTACTATATTGGGGAAACCCAACTTTATATACCCATTATGGTAACTTAATTTAACTTCCTTAACAGCAACCCAGTTTAGGGTTCAGGGTTTCAGGGTGTAGGGCTTTAGGGAGTTTAGGGTTCAGGGCTTCAGGGTGCAGGGCTTTAGGGAGTTTAGTGTTTAGGGTTTTAGGGTGTAGGGCTTTAGGGAGTTTAGGGTTTAGGGTTTTAGGGTGTAGGGCTTTAGGGAGTTTTGGGTTTAGGGTTTTAGGGTTTAGGTTGAATTTTTTACTTCCTGAACGTTAGTCGGCAATATGTTGTTCCCTTATTCCCTTCTAGCCCCCAGTAAGTTTAGGGTTGACCCTTCAGAGTTTAGGGGGGGGTTAGCAGGGCTCAGGGTTTAGGTTTACAGCCTGCGGCTTGGGGTTTCAGGTTTGGAGATTCATGGTTTCGGGTTCGTCAATTGGGCGTTCGGAGTTTAAGCTTAAAATCCCATACCGGCTCATTACAAACTGGCCTTTGGTTAGCTAGGAATGAACGAACGGATCCTTATAGTAGCCCCTATATAACCCATTTTAGTAGCTTCCATTTTCTTTTCCATTCCTTCATCCCCACCCTAAAGCCTAACCCCTATACCCTAAACCCTATAATAGTTTCCATGTTCTTTTCCATTCCTTCATTCCCAGCTAACCAAAGGCCAGCAAGAGGAACCGCATTGTAGGGCCGGCCTCAGGTTCCATGATAACTTGATGAAGCGCAAATTCAGATTGGGTTGCTGTTAAGGAACTTAAATCAAGTTACCATACTGGGTATATATAGTAATTAGGGTATATAGGGTATGTAGGGTTTAGGGTTTAGGGCTTAAGTTACCAGGTTGGATATACCATATTGAGTATTTATAGTAGTCAATATGGTTTCCCCAATTTTGTAACGTAAATTATGTTCCTTAACAGCAACCCTGAAGAATCATGACCTTTAGGGTCTGGGTGGGGGCTTGAGGACCTCTCATGAGTCCGGACGAGCCGCGACCACCCGGTGTGGTTTGAGTAGTGCTCAAACGGATTTAGGGATATGAGCTTGATGAGGACTTGGGGCTCGAGGAACCCCTATCAAGGTAAATACAATAGGGGTTATATGGGGAATTATGGAAAACAAAATGGAAACTGCTATTTGGGGTTAGAGTTTGCTGCCTTAGACTTGAGGAATTTGGGTTTCTAAGGGAGTAAAGTGCACAATCCTCACCTAGGGTAGTTGCCCCCAACCCCGGTTGTAATACCCCCCCATATAGTAGTAAATAGTACCATGTCTGACCATTACACATTAGGGGGAACATGATCGAGAGGGGGTGGGGCCCGTGGGGGAGGTTACTGTATTCATGGGCAAGTGCCATATTGAGCTTTGGGGTCCAGCCAGAACTTGGAGGGTCAGGGGGACCCAAAAAGGGTGGACTTAGTAATAATGGAAAATAAAATGGAAACGACTGCATGATGTAAGGTTTAAAATTTAGGTTTGGAAGGTCAGGGGACTTAATAAGTAGGTCAATATAATGGGGATAATTCGGGCTATCATGTGGTCTATAGAGGTTGTTGGCCTGCTTACTAAGTCCCCCTGACCCTCCAAGTACAGTGCTTGAGAATGATGGCATGTTTGGATGATCCTTCGACTTGATACGCCTTTAGTCCCCCTTGAGTAGATAGAGTATGGGGTATATAGAGATCTTAGTATAACATAATATAGCCAAAACCATATTCTATCTACTTATGGGGGACTATACCTACTGTCGTCAATAACTCCCACCTTTGTACGCCGTGAAAGCCTCCAAGTAGAGTTCTTTTGTGTTTCTTGGGGTTTTGTTGGCGATGCACCGCGCATTTCAGCCCTAAAACATACCTAAACCTAAAACCCTACCATGGCATTCCCTTTTTGTTGTGAAGACGTCAACTGTAAATGGTTTACCTCAGGGCTGCAGTCCCCATAGTGGTTCCCATAGAATCCCCTCTCTTTGGGGTCTAGGATTGAGGGCCATATAGTAGCACTTAGAACCCCTTCCCGCTTTCCTGACGAAGCACCGGGGACTTGTGAATGTTTTATCAGAAAAGTTGTGGATTCAAGGTTTTGCGTTTTGGGGGGGGCAACTGAGGCTCAACTACTTCATCTTCGTCCACTGCATCACTCACGTCGTCTACTTCGACCACAGCCGCGCGCACTTCTTCCACCTCCAGTATCCTGTTTCAGCACCAAGCAAAGCTATTTCTGGGTTGGGTTTGCAAAAAGTAGTCCCTAACCTCAGCCCCGAACCCTAAACCTTTTCCGGGTGGCGTGTGGAAATCAGAGGTACAGCAACAGCGTCCACCACGACCTCCACGAGCTACACACACTCAAGCACCACGGACCCGAATGCCACGCAGACGCTGGGATTTGTTTTGGGGCTCAGAAGTTAGGAGCATTCTGAATGCGTTGAAGATATCGGAGGTATATAGGGATTGCAGCTTTTAAAGGGATACTGCGGGGCTCTGTTCAATAGAAATGTAGAAGAGTTTGTGAGGATTGAGGGTCGTGAAATGGTTAATGTTGAAACAATCAAAAATACAGGCTTCGACTTCGACCCTCGGCTTCCTAAGCCTGAGCTTCATGGTTTTGCCCTGCCTGAAGCTTTTGGTGCTGAAGCATCAGCCACTCAGTTTGTCCTCTGGTCTTTTGCTGTGCGCTGCTGCATCTTCTATACTTGTGATGATCGTAGCATTACAGTTGCGGGAACTGTCTCGTCGTGCTGCAGCTAGCTGAATCCCAGCTGGTCAGAAATTCAGTGAAGTTTGGGCAGCCTTGCAATAAGTTTCAAGAAACAATTTGCGAGCGAATGCTTGTAAGGTCTTGATGGCGATACAGGTGCACTTGATATTTATCTTTTCCTATTGCTAGTGGATTCCTTGCGCATCGTTGTCCGGGGTCAGCAAAACCCAAAATGAATCACAACCACAAAAACAGCTTAACAACAAAAATAACTCAATGAAAGCAAAACCAGGTAATGAACAAACAAAGGAGAAGATAGTCAGAATGGACAGGCAGCAGAACCGCGAGAAAGAAAACATGATAGAAACACAGCAAGATAGGCTCAAAAAAGAGAGGGAGAAAGAACGAAGGAAAGAAGAAATGCAGATAAAGACAGATATATAGATAAAGAAATCCCGAAAGAAAGAAAAAAAGGAAGAGATGAACAAGGGAGGAAGCAAGGATGGAAGCAGGGAAAGAAGAAAAGGAAAAGAACAAAAAGGCATAAGCAAGAGAGACGAAGAAAGACAAAGAAACAGTGACAGAGAGCGAAAGAAAGAACAACGTAAAAACAAATAGAGAAATACAGGAAGTTTCATGAATGTTCATCATGTTTTCATTTTCACCACATGTCATGAGTTTTCATCATGCTTCATCACTTTCGTCATCATCACCATCATCCTCTTCATTGTTTTCATTATCTTGCAAAATTTCATCATGTCATGTCAAGGCTATGTTTGCGGTAGGGAGGGGCTTTGCGGATCATTTGTTTGCAAATGAAGGGAGTTGCGCCCACCCCAAGCCCCCGGCTTCTTTTTTCAGGCCCTCCCTGTTTGATATTGATCATCACCTTTCATCATTTCATAGTTTGTCATTCTCTTTCATCATGATTCATCATGTTCAACATGATCATTCATCATCTTCCATCTTTGTTGAGCAGTCCCATGATGTTTCACAGTTTCCATCCATTTTCCTTTTTTGCAATATTTTTCATTTTTCAACATCTTTTCAACGATGTTCATGATTTTCACTCATTTTCAGCCGTTGTCAACATTGTTCATCGGCTTTTTAATCATCCTCATTTTCTTCAAATTCAGCATTTCATCGTTTTCTTCATATACATCACGTTCATGATGTTTCATTCATTTCATCATTCTGCCATTATTATTCACAGTTCTCCATCATGTCCATCGTTTCCACAATTTTCCATCCTATTTCGCAATTTTCCAGCAACCTTCACCATGTTCCATAATTCTTCATCATGTTCCTCAGTTGCCATAATTCTTCTTCAAGAGTTTTCATCGGCTTTCACCATTGTCGTGTAGTTTCATCTTGTTCATCGGTTTGTTTTGGAATGTACTTTGCTGTTTTTGATGATTGGTTTGTGGCTTTGAGCCACTGTTGATTGTCTTTAATTCCTTACTGCCTGGTGTGAGGGCTAGGGGGCTGTTGCGAGCCCATGCCTTGAAGTGCCGGAACCCTGATCCCTCTGCCTTAAATGTTGAACGCCAATACCCAAACCTGAGCTTTCTAGCTTGAAGCCTTTCAGTACGCAGGCAAGCCATGAGACCACCTTAAACCCCAAATTTTCTGCAGTCCTCCTTCAAGTTGATGTTGGAGTTGTTCGTCCTGGCTGTGTGCCTTGTTGCCGCTGTGACTGTTGTTGTCGCTGCGTTTCCGTCTCTCGAGTCTCTCGGCTTGGTGGTTGTTTGTGTTTCCTTGCCCCTTTCTTCGTGTCACGGTTTGATCCTGAGGCCTCTTGGCCGGGCATGATACTGCCTTTTCTGACCAGACTGTTGACTCTGTCGCTCGTCCACTCCACTCCTTCAACCTGAACCCTTAAAGCCTGCAGCTAAATCACAGAAAAAAACACAGAAACAACGCAGAAAGATCAGGGAAGGCTGTGAGCGGGATTTGGTCCGGGGCCCCATGCCGCAGCCAAATCACGGAAAAATCACAGCCGTCCTCTGCACAAACCCGCAAACCTCAAATGGCGTGGCAGGGCGGAGAAAACGTCACGGAAAATCTCAGAACATCATAGAAAAATCAAAGAATACTTCTGGATAATTCAAGAAGTTCACAGAACACCACAGAAAATCACAGAAACATCACAGCCCGACATTTCGCACATGGCAAGATCACCGAACATCACTTCCGAACATCACAGCCAAAATCACGGAAATCAATCTCCAAGCATTTCCAGAATCTGCATGGCAGGGGCATTCAGAAACCCAGCCCGAAATCCTGAACCCCCCCGAAGCCGATTTTGGAAGCCGCCTTAGGACAACTACGTCCACCTCAGAGACCAGGCCACCCACGCACGTCTGAGGATAATTGTAGAAGAAGTAAGTAAGATCTAGGACTTAGGGTCTAAGCTTTAAGTTCAGGGTGAAGGGTTCAGGATGCAGGGCTCTTAGTTGGAGATTTTTGGGGTGGTTGACGCTTTGGGGTTACGGATTTGGGGATTGGGTTCTGCATAATTGCACGATTTTAAACGAGCAAAAACATGGACTTTCATCAGCTAACAACAATATTTTTTAAAATTAGTTCAAGCCTTTATTTAAGGGATGCAGCCATCAGCGTTTATGGCTAGCAGCCTAGATAAACGGGTTAATTGATAAGAGAGGATGTATGGAGGCATGTTACAGCGACTTCTTGGCGATTTTGTTGGGATTGCGAGCATAATGTTAAGGCTTAACTTGATGAGGGCATCTGTGTGTACGCCTAGCCGGTTGCACAAGAGTGACCGACTTGCTGGTGATCAGGGGGGCATGTGGAAGAGATCAATTCAGTCATCCCTGTGCATTCCTTAAATTCCTTGGGAAGAATGCCCATATTCCTTGCCTTGGGTCCCCTTTAAGATCGTCCGAACTGAGACATGATATTTACGATCTTGGAATCCCAAAGCCAATTCCGCATATCGCTGCTACATAATTCAGGGCAAGGATTCTCAGATTTGTTTTCGATATTCTGGTCAGGGACAGATGTGGGACCTTGAGCCCAACAAAGAATGCAGATGAGCATTTTGATACACCGCCCAGCATACGCCCACGCTGTTGAAGGTCGCATCTCCAAAATACTTTGCTCGCTGCTGCCCACCTGTTCCCCGCAAAGGTTTGCATCCTCACGCTCTCGCCACCTAAACCCTAAACCCCTAAACCCTAAACCCCTAAACCCTAAACCCCTAAACCCTAAACCCTAAAGTTGAAATTCTAATCCCGCCCAGAGTAGCCAAGGTCAACGACTGCCACTGCGACCGTATCGACAACCAGCACGTCTTCCACCTCTGAGACGACGTGGAGCTCTCAAACAGCAACCTCCTCGTCCCAGGTGACAAGCACCACGCTGACATTCACTCGCAGCCGCTGTGCCGACAGTGGACCTTAGTTTTAAGCGTCGAGTGCGCAAATCGAGCATAGGGATGAACGATGATGAACGCCCTTGAGTCTTTGGGACATTCCTGATCTCCATGCCCAAGTTTCTCAATTGTCCGGCTGTGTTTTTTGCTGCTGGCGTGGCGGTTGTTTCTAAAGAAGGACGTTAAAACCCACCAAAGTTCCGGTTACATGCCCACACAGTCTAGAAAAAATCTATGGTCCATAGAAACTCTCAAAAAGCCAGCCCTCGTATTCGGAAACTTCCAGACGGTGTGCCTAGTGGGTTGGGGTGAGCGCACGAGCAGTAAACACTATAGCCTACAGAAGAAGCTCCGATTTTGGAAATTACAAACTCTAAACCACAGTAGTACCCTTTTGCCCTTTTTATTTGGGGTCTCCTTATTAAAGCAGAACAGTAGGAAAAAGGGTACCCTTGTTATTTAGGGTTTACTGGGGAACCTTGTACAAACTCTCAATTAAAGCTGCCATCGTATATTGGACGCCCAGGCCGATTGCAAGGCATATTTGTAGTTGTAACCCAACTCTAAGTAGGCTAAATCCCCTATGGGTAGTACAAAGGTTCTTGTAGAACAGTGCTGCACCTACAGAGCATGTGAGTTGTTCTCAAAATAATGGGCCCCTTTTGGGTATATGTTCTCTTACGGCACCTAATATACAGGGGTACCAAAATGGGATCCTAATTTTGGGAAATACCCATGTTACAGATTTGGGAAGGTTTTTAAGGAGTGGAAATGTATGTAGTTGTTGCAGTTACAGTGGTCTTAGGCTGCACACCAAGCACAACAACCACCACGAGCTTTTCCTCCAGCACGTCATCCACGGAGACCACTTTGACAAGTACAACTAGCTTGCTCGGTACTTTGGCTGGGGGGTTCATTAATTTGAAGAGGTTTTGCTGGGTGGCTGCTCAGGAACTTTGGGAAAGCTGCCGTATCATGTGTATACGTAGTAATTAAAGAGCAGGCTTTGCCATGATGGTACGTAATTTAAGTCCTTCACAGGAACCTAGTTTGCAGAGGGTCTGGGAGGGTTCAGGATTTACGTTCTGATGCTTAAGGGATGAGTGAGGGAGCAGATCCCTAGAATAATCCCTGTGCAATCCTCTAGCAAAGATTTACGAAGATTTTTATAAGGGGGTCTGGAGTTTTATGGCTTAATGTTGCAGCGGTTTGAGATTCGGAGTTTTCGAGATTTTCATGGCTTTATATATACATACATATGTATATATATATATGTATATATATATGGGTGGTTGTCAAAATTATGGTCCCTTTTTGGGTACCCTAAATATTAGGGGCCGTATTAGAATAGGGACCCAAAAAGGGACCATAATTTTGACAA